>JAIUZE010046096.1:0-25024 GCA_022085475.1 Heliosperma pusillum | reverse complement strand
AAAGGTGACCCGACTCAAAGAACCGACCTGACTTATCCGAAAACCGACCTGATAGAACCCGTAAATTTGCTGAACTGAAACCGACCTGAACCGACCCGAAGGTTAACCGACAAACCGATAGAACCTGAAATGATATGACCCGAACTGACTTGTGACTCGACCCGACCCAATCCGAAACCCGATTCACCCACAAACCTGGCCTGACCCAAACCGAACTGAACCGACATGTAACCCGTTTTAACCCGATTAAACTCGACCCGACTCATAGCCAAATAATCTTTTTTAAGAATATAAATTCCTTTATAGTTTGTTTTTTTGTTAATAGATTTGATATAAAAAATTATCGCTCATTTTGTTTTTCAAAACAAAATGTAATCTTAAAATAAATAATCAATTGTAAATTTAGTATTTTATATTCCTAGTTAAACTTATTAATAATTATATTGCAAGTGATATATGTAGAAAATTTTAAATTAACGCTTTGTGAGAAAAAGAGTGTTTAGTTTTGGCTCCATTGAAAACAATAAAGGGAAGAAAGAGTTATGAGTTATGACCATACAATCCGACCACGGTTATTAATTATGATATTAAAATCCAAACCTCAAATACACCATTCTAATAGAGCCTATTCAAAATTAAATACATAGGATCACCATCAAGATAATAAATAAAATCTATTTCATATGTAATTCATTTAGTTTCTTGTCATACTTCATATGTCAAATGTTCAAAACTATGAACTACATAAATAACTGATTAATTTAGACCAAAAACATTATTTTTTGTCCATAACTTAGACCAAAATCTATATTATATAGGCGAATCCGACACTGGATACTCGATAGGCACTCATGTCATATACTTAAAACCGAGGTCGAGCAACATAAGTGTTCAGTGAAATTATACAATCATTAACTTTTATAGTGTTATACTCTTATATTTTAGAAATATCCTTTGTATCGAGTTCCTCTAATCCAATATTATAATTCATAAGTTCAAAAGTGATCTTTTAACATAACGACCCGACTATTGACCCGATTAATTTTCAAATTTAAGACGACAACATAAAATACTCGACCCATCAGTAACCCGAAACCAAACCGGTCTCGACATGATCAAGCATATTGACCTGATATATCCCGACTCATTGGTCAACCGATCCGAAACTGAACCGACCTGTTGTAGTTATTGACCCGATTAACCTGACCCGTAAGCGACCCACCCCGAACCCGACTCGACCTGAATAAGCAACTTGACCCGACCAAACCCGAGCCCGACATGACCCGAACTGCCTGAACCCGACCCGTAACCGACCTGATTGACCCGATTGCCACCTCTACTCCCACTACACTTACTCATCGTGGCATTAGTGAATGTAGCTCTGGCAATATCATTACCCTTGATTCACAAATTTACATTTGTGACGGTCACTATCCGTCACAAGCTTGTGACTTGTGGCGGGTCGGATCTCTCTCACAAGTTTGCAAGTGAAAGGAAAAGTGAAAAATCATTGATCTCTCACCTGCCCTTCTACTTGCAAGCTTGTGAAAGGGATCCGACTTGTCAAAAGCGCAAGACTAATTGTTATTTATGTGTTCACAATCTCACATAGCACAAGTAGATCTTTGAAAATGGATCTGCCGTATTCAAATCAAGTTGGAATAACATAAGATTACGTAATGTCAACGCTAGTGTAAACGTACCTCGACCGAATCCCCCACACGCTATACCAATATACAAATACTCAAATGTGATTCAACTTCCAGTCATAACATGATCTACACCACCCCACCGCCCACCGCCCACCGCCCACCGCCCACCGCCCAACTCTCACTAATCACCAATATACGGTAGTTAACTAAATAGACAAACAAGGTTGTAACTTGTAAATATGGTCGTATGGAAAACTCGAAAAATTTCGAAAATTTTAACAAACTTTCTATTTTGTTTTATGTCACAGAAGAATCGAGTTCCCCTAAAATATGTCAGTCTGCCATTATTAACAGTTTAACACGTACGACCAACTTTTTCATTAGTGCTTATTAAATGCTTAAATAAAAAATCTAGGCTGATTAAGGCTTTGTTTTGTTAATTTAGCTGAAAAGCTAACTAAAACTTGAAAAGGTAACTAATAAGATAACACTGAAAATAATGAGCTGGTAAGGTAATTGATTATATAATAAATGTTTGGCGAACTAGCTAAAATGGTAGCCGACTTTCAGTTCATACACTATACAACGAGTTGTAGTACAACTGTCGTCGTAGTTTATGAGTTGTATAATAAAGTTTTCGAGTTTTATTGCAAAGTTTAGGAGCGCATTAAAAAAACTAAGCTTTCGGCAAACTCGGGAAAAATACACATAAACTTGATTAAATACACATTAGTTGTACAATGCTATTATACAACTGAATGTATAATCCTATGTGTGGCTGATTTAATGTGAAATAAGCTACCTGATTTTTGTAAAAAAAAAAAGCTTTTTCAGTCAAACAAACTACCTAAACCGCCTTGCCAAACAAAGTCTTAGTTATTACAGTTTAACACGTACAAGCTAGGGGTGATAATGAGACGAGACAGCTCGCGAGCAACTCGAGATCGGCTCGGTCAAAGCTCGGTCAAAGCTCGGTTCGTGTGAGCTCGGCTCGGGCTCGGCTCGAGAGTTTAACGAGTCAAGCCGAGCAAACGCTGGCTCGGCTCGAAAAGCTCGTGAGCAGCTCGAACTTGTGTGATTAGAGAAGTTTTTCCGCATATTTTATAAAAACATTTTATCATGATTATATATTTGTATCACACATATCAAATTTCTAACTTATTTGCCAGCTTTTTTTACATATATCTTTAGAGGCTTGTTATTGAAAATATCTGAAGAAAGAAATAAATTAAAAATCAACAATTATATATAGGCTCGATTTAAGCTCGAGTTTGGCTCGAGCTCGCGTTAAAGCTCGCAAGCTTGTTTACGAGCACATTTTTTTCAAGCTCGGGTAAGCTCGAGATCGGCTCGAGCTCGTGTTTTTGTTCTTGAGCACAAGCCGAGCAAGGCCAAGCTCGGGCTCGGCTCGGCTCGGCTCGTTAGCACCCCTAGTACAAGCAATATCTTCGGAGTCAAGATCTTTGAAAATTTGAACAAAGTTAAGAATATTTCCTTGCACCAAGAACTCAAGAAGTGACAGATTTCATAAAGCAGTATGTAATTGTATTATGATAACTAGTTTAGCTTTGATATAAATACAAAACACCTTATTTATAGTATCGTCACATACATACCGTAAGATATGAGATAATAATAACAGTATTTCCAAATCATTATTTGCCAAAATTTACTTTATTTTACTATCATAATGTGTCATATTGTGCTTCCTAGTCTTTCTAAATAACTTAATTTACTCTCGAGCAACTATAACAAGTTGCTTTCCCACATTTTTGCCATGGAAAAGACCAATCAAAGCTGCTGGTGCATTTTCTAAACCTTCAACAATGTCTTCCACATATGAAATTTTTCCATCCTTGATGTGTGGTAAGATCATGTCTAAGAACTTTTGCTGACAATTTAAATAGTAATCGAGAGCTAGAAATCCTTCCATACGGATACGTTTTGAAACCAAGTGAAATAGATTGTGAATACCCTCGGGTTCAATGCGATTATTATTAGATAGTTAGTTATGTAAATAAGTCTAATAATGATGTCAGCATAGATTGTTAGGTTGTTAGAGTTGTGTTATAGCCAAAATTTACAATTTTCCCACTTGAATAAGTGGCATCTTAAGAGTGGTCCATCATGGAGGGAGTGGACTGATGACATGGAAAGGAAAGGTCAACAAACTAACTCCCCAAAAAGAGGAGTAGTTGAGAAAGAACAGGAGAACATCCAGGGAGAACGCTGAGGAGGAACGGGTCAAAGGAAGGAACAAGTCAACAACAGCTTCCTAGAATTTAGGAGCAATTAGAATAGGAGATTTAGCAGGCGGAACAGAGTGACGCAAATCCAGCCTCCTGCCAGAAGGAACATGAACCAGTTAACAACTAATCCCTTGAAAGCAGGGAGGTTGACTCAGCAGGCCGAACGAAGTAGCACGAACTCAGCCTCCTGTCAGGATCCTGTCAGGAAGAACAAGAATTGGTCATGTAACAAAGTCCCCAAAAGTAGGGGAGTTGAGGGATTTTAGGAACAAACAGCTGGAAGCCAACGGCATGAAGGATTAGGGTTTGGGAAAAGCCTATAAAGAGGAGAGGCCATAAGCAGAAGGAAAATCAATCACTCATCATCATATCTAAGCCTAATCTTCTACATAATTATTGCATAAACTACATAGCCGTTGTATCTTTTCCTTCTGATTCTCGCTTGCTCCCATATAAATAATTCATAGCATAATATTTGGCGGGATTCCGACTCCCCCCGCGGTTTTTCCCGATTTGGGTTTCCGCGTCACCATTTTTTTGTGTCCTTTTTTCATTACTCTACATTTATTGCTATTTTCGTCATTACTTTTACTTATTTTTCATCCGTATTCCGTCACAAATCACATATAAATTAACCCCATTTTCAAGGCTAAAAAGAGTAGATCATTTTGACCCGTCAACAAACGATTTAATAGGTTTGGGTAATTTTTTACCAAAACAAATTGTTAGAGTTAGTTGTATATATACTAACTAGGGCTGAGCAAAAATATACGATACGGTTTTATTATACGTATCCGATACGATATACGGTTTCAATTATACGGATTTCCGTATATCCGATACGAATTTCCGTATATACGATACGGTTTATAAAAAACCGTATCGGATACGTATCGGCAAAATTTGAAACCGGATATACGGTTTCCGATACGGTTCCTATTTTTAATATAAAATATAAAAATAAAATCATAAAACCACTAAACGTCGAGTATATCCGTGACTCAATCTTATTACTTTTATACATTTTTAAGTTATTTATTCTTATAATATGTGATACTCTTTTAACTTATTAAGAAAAATCATAAAATCACAAAAAAAATAAAAATAAGACATAAAATTTTACATAATTAAATGAAAAACCGGATACCGGATATACGGTTTCCGGATATACGGAAAAACCGGATATACGGTTTCCGGATATACGGAAAATCCGTATCGGATAAGGATACTCAAAATTGAGATTTTTAAAACCGGATATCCGATACGGTTTTGAAAACCGTATCGGATATACGGTTTTGCTCACCCCTAATACTAACTACCTTGTACATTTCTTCTAAGTTAATCATAATAAAAATCTCTTTTCTATTTAGATTTTGTTCTTCACTTTCTCTCTCTAAAGAAGTTCATTCCAATCTTGTTGATCACATTATCAACAATGGAGATTTCTCATGGTATCAGTCGACTTTGGTGACGATTCCAGGGTATAATTGATCCAATTGCGTCTATTCTTGCTGTTTCTTTCTTCAGATTTCTGGTATAAATCTTCCTTTCGCAATTTTTCCTTAATTTTAACCTAGAAATCGCAATTGATTTTCTTCGTTATCGCTTCCGCACAATTCGATTCATACTCTCTGTTGATTTTCATTTGAGGATTGATTTTTTGATTCTCTGATTGATTGAATTGTTGAAACCTTCGTAATTTGATTAACTTCGTGTTGATTTCTTTGATAATTCACACATTCTTGTTCTATTATCATCATGCCTGAAGTTACTTCAACAAATTCTACTTCCTCTGCTTCTTATGCTTGTTTTGATGATCCTTTGTATCTTTCGAATACGGATCAACCTTCTCTTCATGTTGTTGACTATAAGTTTGATGGCACTGGTTTTACTTCGTGGAAAAGAGATGTGTATACTGCTTTAATTGCTAAGAACAAAGAGGTCTTTGTTGATGGAACATTTAAAGCTCCTCCTAAAACTGATGGCACTGTGAGATTATCCCACACACGAGAATGCGACCATGCAGTCTCATATTTGGCAAAACAGCATCAAGCATCTTTCCTCCAACATTCTCAAAGTATATGTCAATGCCCTCAGGGAAATACCTAGAAAATCAAATATAATCAAGTTTCATTGTGATTAACTGATTACAACAGTGAGGGTATGTAAGGCAAGATTAAGATTAATAACAAGGAAAATATAACATGGTGTCGATAAAAGGTTGAAGCTAATAAGCTAGTATTGATTATAATTTTGATTAATATAGTATTGGGGCTAAAGTTGGTATTGTTTATCAATTAATCAGTCCAATAGTGGTTTACTCCGTATTTAATTTAAAATGTTGTGTCTAAAGTGAATCAAAAATGCATTTTAGATGTTCAATGATATCATTAACTAAACTAGTTCATATACATGCGAATATACAATAAAATGCTCCACTAGCAGAATGAATGACCAATAGTTATTTTAAAATTTTAACCGATAAAATTCATGATGAAAGAGATCTAACCTTCTTATTAGTGTTGCATATAAGTCTTCTTGTTCCTTTTAGTTGAAAGCCTCGTCAAATCCAAATTTATCTTTCAATAGATCAACCTATTGTCCAGTTATAAGCCAAAATAAGAACCAAATGAATGATTTTATTACTAAACTGCATCAATGACCGATCGACTTACCAGAAAATACAATATTTTTACAAGTTGAAGCCAAATCAAGTTAGTAACACTCTAACAGTCTGCTATAATATTCAAAAAAAAGAAATAGCTAATGAAAAATCATTTGGCTAGCTCAAATGCATGACATGGATTAACTAGTTAGTTGAATGGAAAAACTACTTTTGCAAAAAAAAAAAAAAGTATGTGAAATTTTCTTCCATTCTTTTTTTATTATCCTTTAAATCTGTAAGTTAGATTAAGAAAACACTACTACCCTGAATACTGTTTTGTTTTCATTATTTTATTATTGAGCTTAGTCAACCTTTCTTCCCAATTACCTTATTTGGACATATAATTGTGCATGAATGGACCAATATACCCTTACCCAAGACATCTAACCTACACCACCCACGCACAATCTTACCCCCGCCACCTGGATTGCTTCCTCATACTAGCAGTGCCACTAGCCGGAACGCCAACCCATCTTCAACAGAGGCACGCCCTTCTCGCTCCTCTTTCCTCGCCCAACTAAGTATCTAGGTAGCACGAAAACGGACACAGACACGGACACGGACACGACACGGACACGACACGGACACGTGGTACGGCATCTCGTGAAATTTAGGACACGGGACACGACATTTAATTTTAATAAAATATATATTTTATAGTTATAAATAATGTACAATTTTATTTTTATATTGGTATTTGATATTAAATGTAAATAATTGAAGGTAAATTTTGACTTTGATTATAATTTATTCTCATTTTCCACCCAACTCATCTTCTAATTAATCTTTTTTAGTCTCTCAACCTCTCGTTACTTATTTATAGGTGTCCGTGTGTCCGACACGGTGTCTGACACGGGACGGCTAGTTAGGAGGAGTGTCCGTGCTACCTAGCTAAGTATTGTTAGAAATGTTAGAGTAATTGTGCAAGTGAACAAGTGGGGACATAAAGTATTTTTCATCTTTTGTCTTTTAACTTTATTTGTCACACATTGGTAGAATAAGTAACCATTATGTTATTTATATAACAAGTGTCCCTTTACTTGGTATTTGTTGTTATGGAGGCTAGTATGAACTTTCTCCACGTGCACGTCGTCGTTGTCCGTTCATCTCGGTTCGCACACGCCGTGTGGTAGGGCCTGTTTTGTTTTTATGACCAACAAAATATTTCTCGTCTTATTTTTGTGTTGGTGCCGTGACTCTTCCAGTCATGTGCAATAAGTTTTGGAAACGTCACTTTCTTGTTACTCACAAAAAGTCTGTTTTGAGAATTTCATTACAAATAAATGTTTCATCAGTTTTGTCTTCTTTTTTCACTACAAATAAGAACCTTTTTTGATCATTTTATGTATATACCTTCATTTTGCTACCTGCACTTCCAACCACGTAGCAACCAATCAGCTTCGCAAATTGTCCAACCAACTGCCCAACCGCTCCGGATGCAGCCGAGACGAACACCCGCTCTCCCTCTTTGGGCTACCCAATTTCATATAACCCAACATAAGCTGTCAAACCAAGCATTCCTGCAAAACGACGTAACACACCATAAGCTGTGAAACCTGATTCCCATTTTGAAATGACGTCATCCTACAATATCGAATTATAGTAATCAAGAAAAATCTACTTAGAGTTAGAATATCTCAAACTGTTGGCCATATCTCCTCAATAATAATGTAATATACGAGTATTAAAAAATGTTCTACTCGTATATACTAAGAGAATAAAAGTTTTAAAAGTTTTCTCTCCAGACATTTTTTACTGAAAAAAAAGTTCAATCACTAAATAAGGTAACTAATAATTACAATTTCTTTCATTAAATTACTATCTGTTAATGTAAATTGGTGTTTTCATCAAATTATATAATTTTCACTACTCTCTAAAGTATAACATTTTAATTAAAATAGAATAAAATTATATAAAACTATAAATTATTAATTCTTTTATTGATGTTATTATTAGATAATGACTTGACCCGTATTTGGTACAAAAACAGAACATTAAAGCATTGTTCTTAGTTTTGTGGTAAAAAGATTAAGAAAAAAATGTATTAGTTTTATGTTATAAAAATATATCTTAATTAAATTAAATTTTAACTAATTAGTTAATTTTACTTATTATTAATTTTAAGTTCCTAAAAAATGTGAACTATTACTGAGGTACAAGTCTATATAAATAATTTTATAATAATAGAAAATTCTATAAAACGTGCATGTAAACTGTAATACATTGGGCCTAAATTAGTTTCAATAATAAGAGATCTAAGTCTAAGTTTGGAAATCAATGCAACATATAATTCTCGATTACTTTTCTTCCATATTTGCTATCCAAAATAGAATAAATAAAATTACCGAGAATTCCTGTATAGTAGGAAAGTGGAACGTCTTTATCATTAATTTTGAATAATATTTGTGTCTCATGCTGTGAGGTTATAAGAGTGTACTCTTCCCATCCGGTAAATCCCCAGACTAAATCATTCTTCTCGTAATTTGGATGATTGGATTCCACGACTTTGGACACTCCTAGACTTGTAACCGGCTGTATACAATCAACAATCAACAATCAACAATCAACAATCAACAATTCCTTAGTTGTCTCTATGTCAAATTGTCATGAATTTATCTTTCTATTTAGATTCTTAAAGTAATTAAAGAAAATTAAATTAATTAGGGACGACAACGGATCGAATTTGGGTTAATTTCACCCGAGCCCCGTCCCGTAGTATCCACCTTGGACCCATAACTAGACCTGTTAAATGGGTCCATTGATTCGGGTTCGGGTTGAGCTAGTTTGGGTCGGGTCAGTTCGAGTATCTTATTGATTTCGGGACAATTTGAGCCGGGTCATGCAATTTCAGATTCCGGGTCTGTTTTGGATTTGTTGGTCAGGTCTGTTTCAGGTCAACCGAGGTCATTTCGGGTCGGTCATTTTCGAGTTAATGAATGAGAGAGAAAAGCCATTTTATGTTTTTTTGGTTTAATTAGAGTTATGTTTTGTCGGGTCATTTTCGCTCTTAGTGGATTCAGATCGGGCCATTTTCGGGTCGAATCACTTACTGGTCAAGAAAGATCTGGTCATGTTCGGGCCGGGTCTGGTCAAATCGAATTTTGAGTCACATTCGGGTGTTATAATTCGGTGCAACTTTGGTTCTCGAGTTAACCTTTTTGGGTCGGGTCAATCGGGTCGGTTTGCTTTTGTCTACCTATACCCGACCCAAATGTAAGGGTATAAAATCATTGAACCTATACCCATACCCAATGGGTATAGATCGGGCCCGGGTCTACCAACAGATCCAACAACTTTCAATTTACTATGGATCCTTTGGGTGACGGTCTTATATTAAACTTTTCAGTAGGTCTTCTAGCTACGAGACGGTTTCTCAATAAACTTATTAAAATACTAATTACAAATCGAGGAAAAATGGAACAAAAATGTGAAACTAGCCCCGATCTCTAGGATCAAGTTCAACTTGACAAAATAGGTACATATTCTATGAAACAAGTACTAAAAAACTAGTTACAATATAAAAAAGTTGTGTAATTGTTATAAAAATATGTACGAAATGAAAGAGACTATTTCTGTCACAATCAAAAGGGGTACAAGAAAATATATAATAAATGGCATCTAATGATCTCTAAATAAGTTAGTGAGAGGTCTAATCTCTCCAATGTTTGTGTGTAAACTTTTTGTCTTCAACAACTCACAATGAGGTCAAATAGGCCCCAAGTCTTATTTTAATGGGTCTCACATGTCTGAAAAATGTGAAGAATCTCAGTAATAACACATGTGAGTGTTCCACATCGATAAAAGAGAAGATAATTTATCACTTTATAAGTTAAGAGCAAGGACTACTCTCTCTATTGTACCAATTGGTTTTATAGTGAAACTTTATTGAACTAATGAAACGAACAATGTTCCATCTATTTGGGTTCAACTTAGGCCCGTTTGCATGATTTAAGATATACATAAAAAATTGCATAAGATCATGCTTATCTATGAGTTTACTTCATCATTTTCCAACAATTATATTTTAATCTTTATTTCTAATCCACTTTACCAAACCTACCTTAACTTTTCTAACTTTATCAAGACAACCCCCCTCACCCATTTAAACTCATATCTTTTGGGTATTATCCGTAAAACATAATTAAGATAAATATTAAACTATATTAAGAGACTAAGAGTCATTATCTCTATTTCTAGAGCACAAAAAGATATAAATATTGATATAATTTTTTTAAAAAAAAATTAATATTCCAAGTTTTAAATAAAATAGTTGCAAAGATGAAAATAAACAAAAACAAAAAACTAGCCAATAATCAAAACCTCACACATGGCATATGGACAGTAAGACCATCCCCTAGCAAGGTCATGAGAGAGGTCATAACCTTGTTGGGTCACCTTAATGACAAATTAAGGACCAAATTAACATGACCTTGGTCCTTGTATGATCCATGACCTCAAAGAGATCATCCCATGACCTCAAGGAGGTCATCTCATGACCTTGGTGACCTTATAGATGGCATTTTCTGATTGGTTGTTTGGTTTGAGTATGGTAGAAAATGTGGGAAATTATATGATTGGAAAGGTTGGAAAGTGAAAAATGATTGGATTGGTCATTGATGACCTAGGTCATGACTTTTTGCCTGGGAGGGTGTAAATGGGTCAATATAATTATAGGGTGATTAAGAGTACAAATGGATGGTGACCTATTTAGTATGACTCTTACTTGGGGATGGTCTAAATTTAGAGAAGGTGAAGCAAGTCCTCCTCTCACCTAATTCACTATAAGGTCCAACTTATTTTCATTTTTTAAATACTAGATCTCTCATTTCACCTTTTCTTGGATCTCACTCTCCACTTATTGTAAGAATGGTCTTGTATTAAGAGAGCACCTCTTTAAAGTTTTATGTTGATTTTATTTGTATTGATTGAATCTTTAATTAACTCTTTAAGTGAAGTAAAAAAAATGAAATCTAACTCAGTTCTTTAGCTTTTACCAAAGTCTCACTAAAACATTTATTTGTTACTCATTTATACGAACTACGGAGTATAGTTTATTAAGTACTCAACAATATGGAGTGCTTGTTATATATTTAATTACCAACTTTTATACATTTCATTCAACTTTAGAAAATAATTTTACATCAAAGTCTATAAGAAATTTCTATAATTTTATGAAATACTCATTAGATATAAAAATTGAATAAAAATTCTAAAATTAGTAGTCAGTTATTTACTTTTGCTTAAAAAAATAGAATAAATTTAAAATTAATTCTTTTTAGATTCACTTATAAAAAAAATAAATTTCTTATAGATTTTTTTGCTAAAATTATTCTCTTAAGATTCACTTTTTTCAAAAGGTTTTTCAAAATCCCAATAAAAGTCATTTATTCCGTCAGCTCTCTCTTCATTTGTCTACATAGTTATACCTTTCAAAGTATAAATTGGCTAAGACACAAACACAATAAGTTCAAAAATAAACAGAATAAGTGACTTAAATTTCAATTTTGAAATAATATTTGATAAAAGTGAATTTAAGAGAGTACTTTTAGCAAAAGAAAAAAATAATCTAAAAAAATAAGTTTTAAAAAATGAATCTTAAAAGAGAGTAATTTCTAATTTACTCTAAAAATACTCGGTATTAAGTAGTTAGTAGGATATGAAATACCGATCCAGGAGTGAAGGATTCAATATAAGAGGAACGATCATGTTTGGACATACGACTTCTCATGTACGGGTCACATGACAAGTAGAGATTCTTGAGGAGAATACTATTATTAGTATCATTCAAATATTGTGGAAGTTTGAGGGCAATCTTGGCAACCCGAATCTCCATGTCGGACTATTTCGGAAACCCGACCACGTAGTTCTTCAACACTACTTGCTTGTTCCTCACTTCTTGTTGTCCTGCCGCCATTGTTTTCTTTTTCTTCCTAGGGTAAGGAAGCGTGAATAATAAGGAAGATTGAATAATATAATAATGGATATGTTTCATATGAAATGTGATTAATATGGAGTTAGGAGTAGAAATATATAGAAGTGAATAGACAATAGTACATTGTATGAGGTCAGTGCATGTTTCAGTATTTAGATACAATGTTATAAATTTAGTGATGTAGATTGTTGATAGAAATTGTTAACGAATAATACTGTATTAGACACAGTACGATGAAGATGACGTTTGTGAACAACCGTTATAAACTGATACGTAAGCTAATTAAAGGAGATTCAAGATAACAGTTCATCAGTTTATGTATGAATGGAGGTACTAGACTACTAGGTACTCTATTAAACAAGGTCGATAGATTGGGTATCGATGGTACACCATTCCAAGGGGAGATTTATTTGGGGAATACTATATAAGGTCGATAGATTACTAAATAACATCGATAATTGATATTGAACTTTCAACTTTGCAGTTTGCCCCCTCATAATAACCTTCATTAAATCTTTTTGAGATAGATATATCCGTCTTTAATGAAAATAGTTTAAGTTGGGCAGGTGAGTTTGGTCTCTCACTCGCCCTCCCACTTACCTTTTTGTGAAAGGTAACCTAACCTGTTTTCATTGAAAACTAATATGTCTATCTTCAATGAGAAGTTGTGCATAACCTTCCACATTACACTTTCTCTAATCTCTTTCTACAAATAACTAATCTAGAATCTTGTTTTTTTTTTTTTTTAAAAACACTTCTTTTTATTAAGGAAAACAAAATTAGACAGTTTTGAACATGACAACAATGCAATCAAACAATTTTGTAAATCAATCGTTAATGTTAGAGATCATAATGGTAAAGTATAGTCATCTTTTAGCTATTAAAAGAGATAATCTTTGTGCTATTAACTCTTTTCGTGGGACGTGGAAGGTACCTTAAGAAATTTCTTCTTCTTCAATCGCTAATATTAGGGTCGATCTTTCTTCTGGAAGTGAAATTTACTCATTATTTTCATAAAGTCAATAAAGTAGCTGACTTTATGGTCATTTTTAGTCATTAACTTTGACTCTCCTTCCTCATCGAAAGGATGAAAGGGTTGATCCCACTTGAGGACCTAGTTTTATTTCTAAAAAAACTGTTTACCCTATATTTTCCCCAAAATACATCTGAGTACTTCATAAAGATTAAAGTTATTATTAAGTACTCAATTAATTCAAACTTGCCCTTTCAATCCTACAAGCTACAATTCATCTTTCAATTCCTTCATCAATTCATTTAAAAAAAAATAGGCCTTTAATTGTTACAGAATTTTTTTTTTTCCATATGTTCATTACTTAGGTTTTCTTTTGAGTTTCTCTCTCTTTTTTTTTGCTTCTTTTAAATTGGTTCTTTTCTTTCAATTGTTGTTGCTAATAGTTAAATACTGATTTATTCTTAATTAAACTATTTGAAGATTGAAAGTTTGTAAATCAATCAATAATCAAGGGACGTACTCTTTCACATACGTATTTTACTCTTTCAAATATGACTTTTACACTAATAGCCTTGTCATTTTTTCATTCACTCCCCCAAATTAAATTTTTCCTCCCTTCCCTCACCTCACCACCACAGACCCACCACCGGCCGAACCCGCCGGCGGCCTACCCCACGTCAGCCGCCCCACCCCAGCGCCGACCGACCTCTGCCACCACCGACGACTCTCCCCCTTCCCCTCACTCCCTTTGGGATGAACAACACTTGCCCTCTTTATACCTCCGCGGGTATATTTCTGAGTTGACGATCCATGGCACAGTTCCCATCCCTGGCGCATACACTATGATGCACAGTCCTAGCAATACTACCGCGAATATCCCTATCTTGCTTGGACACCCTTATGCAAAGTACACTCTTTCCTCCTCGTGGCACTCTCCCCTGGGTTTACTTGGAAATTGACTCTACTGGCACAAAAGGCACATTGTCTGTTAGTTCTTAAGCACTGATTGCATCCCCAAGATGCCGGTTTTGAGGCGGAGGTATAAAGAGGGCAAGTGTTGTTCATCCCAAAGTGAGTGCTGTCACTTAAGCTCCGACCACCCCCTACTGCTCCGGCCAACTCGCCTACCCCCTCCCCCTGCTCCGGCCGCTACTGAACGACCGTCGATCCCTAGCCGTCGACACTCATACCACCACCCATAAAACCTAACCACCACCTATAAACTTATTGATTTGTTATAAAAATAATTATTCTTGCAAAAAAATAAAATTACTTCATTTATAGGAGAATTATAATCCATTGTTTAACTACTAGTTTTAAACCCGTGCAATATTTGCACGGGTTTGCTACTTAAATTTATAGAAAACATGTAACTTATCATCTAGACGGGGAGTATGAGTATCATATAATTTACAAAAAAATATAAAATAAATAATAAAAATATATTAATAATTACTCAATTTTTCTGGAAATGTAAACACAATTAAAATTGTTGAACACCTTAAAAATAAAGTCTAAAAATTAAAATGGTTATTAAAAACCACAACTAACAATCTAAAAATCAAGCTAGCATCTTTTCCGTTTCTTATTCATTTCTTCTCATTATTCCCCATTAAGCTCATCAACACTTGCAACACTAAATAGTTTACAAAATATAATCCGACTCGTTGAAAGTATATATAAAAATAATAAAAAATAAGGAGGATCTAAATTACTAAAATATCACTAAAAAATTACATTTGTTTATAAAAAATAAGGAGGATCTAAATTACTAAAATAGTCTAAAAATTACTTCCTGCTTTTATTATTCTAACCATTGATAAACATACATGAATGTCCCAAATAATACCAAGCCCAACACATTTATTTATAAAAACTTTAAACTCTCCACTATTTTGTTCGCTTAAATCTCTCTTATTTATATTTGTTTTATGATTTATTATGGACTCAGTTCATGTATTCTTTTTAACTGAAACTCCAAATCTAATCACTAAAATATACTCGTATTTAAATTCTAAATTTCGTTATTTTATTTCAACCGGATTTCCGTATCCATTTTTTGGTGATAATAAATATGTTTTCATTATAATACTGACATTTTCCCCCATATACATCTTTTTTTTAGTGATTTTCTATTTTAAATAATCATCTCAAGACACAAATTCTCATATTTTTAAATTTTATTTCCTCAAATATAAAAATGAAGTGTAATATAAAAGTAAATGATTGATGTTAAAAAATAATTTCTGTATTTTTTTGGTACAATTTTTTTGTTTAGAAATAACAATCAAATCTTTGGCACTTTTTTTATCGGAATTTATGTCATCGGATTTTTTTTAATAAAATACAAAAATAAAAAAAACAATACTCGGGTAGTTTTTTTTTTAATTTGTAAATTGATAAATTAATGAATTAATGTAATGAATTCATTGATGAAAGTATAAGATATAGAGTAATTAATGAAAATTTGATGAAAATATAGAAGATAGAGTAGTTAATGAAAATATAGGAGAGAGAATAATGAAATGGAAGAATGAACATGGGCTTCAACAAAAAAGTAAGAATTTTCAATTCCTAAAAATCATGGACCAATAGAAGCCCTCTAAATGTTTCATCTTTAGTATATAGTAGATTAGATTGTATTTAATTTAATTTTAGTTTAGATGTTTATATAAGAATCAATTTGATTAAATTTAGGGAAAAAAAAGTGAATTTTATTAAGTTTAGGAAAAAAAAAGGAGAGATTGTGTTTTAGTAGAAGGGTAACAAATGGAAACTTTATGAAAAAATGTATGTGAAGTAGTAAAGTTCATATGTGAAGTAGTAAAGTTCGTATGTGAAAAAGTAATTCCGATAATTGTGGTTGTCTCACTGCCTCCGTTAATCCGGGTGACTTTTCTAGTCCTTTTTTTGTCAATTGCTCATTCGCTTAAATGTTTATTTTATTTGCACTTATATAATACTGTATTATTTTTTTTGTTAAAAAATGTTTTTATTAAATATTTCTTTGTTGCAAATGTAAGTAACTTCAACCGGTAGCGCTCTATCGCCATCTTTTAACATAAAGGGGTGGAAATTTTCAGCATGAACAAACAAGTAAGGTTGTATGGTCGCAAGGCAAAGTGGATTTTTGTTTTGAAGATTTTGACAAACTTTTGAATTTTTCATTTAACTGTAGGCTCGAGTTCCCCGAAATCTGTCACTGACTCACTGTTAACAAACTAACAAGTACATATATGATATACGCCCGTCTTAACCATTAGGCTAAAATCTCTTCGGGTGCAATTATATTAAGGGAAATTTGTGTTTTACCACCTATTATATTTCATTTTTTACAATTTACCACCTATTAAGTTCCACTTTGCAAATAACCACCTAAGTTTCTTGTTTTTACCCACCACTTTCACCTATTTTACATCGTAATGACGTTTTTTCGTTATTTCCGACTCAATTTCATTTAACGACTTTTGAACATCATCAATGACCAAACTACCCTTATTTATTTCACACATTCATCTCCATACATATTTAAAGGCATAACCCCCAAACCCCAAACCTAAATCAAACGTCTTATGCAGTAGCATAATTAGGGTTCTTCATCAATTTCTGGGCAATTTCAAGGTTTGTTTCCTTTTCTTTTCGAATTAGGGTTTTGTAGTTTTATTGTTTTCAATTTGTACACAGTAAACGAGCAGCGGCTAGACCTCTTGCAGATTCATCTTTGCACGGGAAACGGACGGATAAGAAAAGCAACAACACTAACTCAACGCGTATTGGACCAAATCGCTATAGCAGAAATCAAGACAGACCACAGAATTTGCACAAATCGAACCCACATTCGCTGGACAACAGTTTTCTGATACAACCGAAATCAAACCCAAACTCAGTGGCCTACGTATCTCGCTTAGCGTTCCAATTAGCATTGTAGATAAGCCTGAAAATCAAGCTCAAATTAGCAGAAAAATTGACCTCATGTTTGCCCAGAAAGTTTCGTCCAAAAGCGACTTGAGAAACCCCGAAAACTTCGCTTCTAATTTATGGTGGGTGCGTTGGTGATAAGCATTTATTTAGTCACATTTTTCCCTCATTTTCGTCCCCATTTTGGTCCGTTTACACGGATTTGCGTGTCTTTAATTGCATTTTATTTCCCGATTTCCCGCGCTATGAATGTCGATCTCAATTTGCAGGAATTAAGGCGGAAATGAGGAAATCGGTGCATAAAGACCTTGCATGAGTCGGGATTCGAAGATGAGATGAAAAATGAAGAAATGAGTCATCAGGTGGTGCTGCCCGGTCCTCTGACCGGCGGCCGGTCCACCGGCCTAGACCTCAACTCCACTAATGAAAGAAGTTGAGAAAGGGAAGAAAAGGCCCAGGTAGCGCCGGCCGGTCGACCGGCGGCCGGTCGACTACCTGGCCTGCGTATACATCAGAATCTCCATGAGAGTGAAATGTTGCTCCAGGCCGGTGGGGGACCGGCGGCCGGTCAACCGGCCCAGACCCCCATTCTCCATACTTAGAAGAATTTTGAAGATTTTGAAGGCGGAGTTACTGAAGTTACTGATGTGCTCCAGGCCGGTCAGAGGGCCGGCGGCCGGTCGACCGGCCGGGAACACAAGACTGAAAATTCGCCCTCTTCTTCTAATTTCTTCCTTAATTTCGAGATACCTATATATACCCTCCCCCTATTATTTTGTAAGCAGTTTTTTTACATTCCTCTTAGCACAAAACCCTAGAAATTTGTAACCTAAATTAATCCCTAATTACTCTCCTAATCCTTCCCTAATCTAGTTTAGTTTCTCATTTCAAGTTGTTGAATCTAGTCTTTCATTTCAGTTTTGGGGTTTGTATTGAAGACTTGGGTGAAGACATTTCCCCTATTCATCAATATAAGTTTTGTTTGGTATAAATTTCTCATCTTTTTTATTGTTTATGCAATTAATTTCCATTTCTAGTTTATTGTTTATCATTAGATTGTTTTAATTGTTCATCTCATAGCATAATGTTGATTGAACTCCTCCTTCCCTTTAGTGCTTTGATTCCCTTTACCATGTGTGAGTAGATTCCCTTCTAGGGTTTAGGGGGAGCCTAAGGGAGGATCATGTGGGGTAATTAGTTGGGTAATTAGTAGATTTGTGGTAATTATTTGGGTATTACCCATATGCGCACCAAGTGTTTGATGAAATGTGTGAACGAAAGTTGCCATTTTATCAAGCATGGTTTGATTTTCTCTTAAGCGACGGTGGTAGAGACGATTAGACTAAGTGTTTATATGGGTGATTTGAGACAAATGTGATGGCTTTGTTGATGATTATCGATTGTTGAGACATTAGCAATCGATTTTACTCGAATTTGTTACCCATTTGCTAGTTACCCGACTAACCCATTAATCCCCCTAAGGTGAACCCTTCACCATAGTCTTTCCCTTAATTGTTTTCGTCTTTATTACTTAGCGATTACTTGTTTTTCCTAGTTTTTAGTTAACTTTCCAATCCGTCATATTTTAGGCTAGAATAGGATTCAATCGAACTAGTAGTTGACCCCACCATCCTCGTGGATTCGACCCCTTTATACTACTTTTATTGGGTTATTTTTGATGTTTGTTTTGACGACGAACCGATCATCAAATGGCGCGACCGGCCCAGAACCCAACCCGTGAGCTTATATCACTCGTGAAACCTTAATTTCTTTTCATTCTTCTTCATTCTTCTTCCTTTCTTTACCTTTCTTCCTTCAAATCTCCACCAAAAACTTCACAAAAACTCCATTAAATCACCACAATACTCCATCACTACAACAACAAATCCAAAAATTAACCCACTACCTCAAATAAAATCATCCCCCACCTCAAAAACCCAATTTTTCCCTCTTTCAATTGAATATAACGAAAATCACCATGGCTCAACAACCACCTAGGAAAAGAACAAGGGCTCAGCTTGAGGCGGAGTTGGAGGCTAGGCTCCAGCAAGTGACGGCGGGAATGGGTCCGGATAACGATTTTCCGGAATTCGTCTTCGTAAGCGAAATCGCGAGAGGTAAATTTCAATGTTTAAAGCGCAGACCTCTTCCCCACTCCCGTTTTATTTGTCGGAATACTATGCGAAACCTCGGCCTTGATACGGTCACTCTTGAGCTTTTCAAAGGTTTGGGGATGGGGGAACTCTACGGTCAGCACTTCCGTACTTACCCCCGTCTTACTTGTTCGTTTAGTCATGAGAAGGATAGGAATACGGGTATGGTCAAAATGGTATCTTTCCGCCTCTTGAATATTGCCTTTAGCATTCCCCTTGAGAAATTTTGTAAGGTTTTAGGCGTCAAATTTCATAAGTCATACAAGGTCCCCGAAAACTTTAATGTGAATGACGTTTGGACTGCTATCTCGGGAATGGAATTTGCGAAGGGAACTAAGAGGCCGGCAAATGCTTGCCACAATGCCCCTATTAGGTTTTGGCATAGGTTTATGGGTTGGACGTTGTTTGGGAGAGAGGAGTGTCATAATTTTAGGGCCGATGAGCTTTCGATTTTGGCGGCTTACTTGTTCCAAAAGCCAAATAAGTTTGGAGTCAACATTGGTCACCATGTCGCTCTCCACTTTCAGAAAATTGCCAATGACCCATTTAGCCCGACCGGAATCCATTTAGGGGGAATTGTCACCAAGATTGCCCATGTTCTATGTAGAGATGCTCTAGATGAGCGTAATTTGAGGTGTTTAGGGGGATGCTCCTTGTTGACGGAGGATTACATTTCAAAGAAGCTTGAGTGGGTAGTAAAGAGAGTTGAGGACGGGAAGACATATTGGAGGATTCGAGGGGTAAATTCTATTCCCCTCCCTAATAGTGCGGCTATGAAAGTGGTTCCTGATAGCGCGCACTATCTTCTCCCCTAGAGGAGGAGAACCCTCCACCACCACCTGAAGAAACCCCGGAAGATCCTTTAGCTCCAGTTACCGCATTTAGGCGAGATCCTACTGCCCCCGTCACTACATATAGGAGAGAGGAGCAGGGCCCCACTTCCACCACCTTGCCTTATATGAGCCCCTTCTATCATCAGCAGCAGTGGCGTCCTTGGCCCAATTCATCCCAACCCGACGCATCCACTTCCACCACTACCAGTTACCCACCTTTGGATCCTTCCTTGATCCAGTTCATGGCCGACATGACTTTGGCCTCCGAGGCAGCAGCTACGGAGAGAGAGGCAGCGGCTAGGGAAAGAGAGGCGGCAGCTAAGTGGCGAGAGGAGGAAGCTCGGGATAGAGCTCTTTTGTCGCAGCGGATGGACAGGATGTATTATGATTTGGCTCTTGGCCAATACCCTTCTTACGATAATTGGTGTAGGGAGGGGTATAGGGAGCCAGTTGGCCCACATCCGTCCTATTTTATGTGGCCAGAGGGCGGGTATGACCAGGGTTCTAGGGTGTTCGGAGATTTTAATGTTCAGCCAGACTATTATTCTTCTGCGACGAGTTTTACTCAGCCGGTAGTTGATGAGGAGGAGGTGGACCCAGAGATTGCGGCTCAGAATGTCGAGTGGTTTGACAGGATGGGTCCACGGTTCGAGATTGTGGAGGGTGGCGGCTCTGGTTCGGGAGCCAGGGATGTAGATGCGTCTTTTGCTGAGGCCAGTCATGGCCAATTTGATACTACATCCTCTGATTTCACTGGATACTCTTGAGGCCGGAAACCCATGAGTATGATCCCTTTTAATCCAAATCTTCATCATATTTATATTTTCGCATGCATTTAGATAGTTGTATTATATCTTAGCTTAGTCATCCATTTAGTTGCATCCATTTAGGCTTGCATTAGAATTTAATTTTGTAACATATCGTCACATATTAGCCTTGCATCCATATAGCGTAGTTGCATTTTGTTTGGTGTCATTTTTAGACTTTCCCGTGGTTGGTACCCCCATGAGGGGCGTGCATTTATGCATTTTACCGCCACGACGAGACTCCGATATGGCACACTAGACTTTCCTGTGGGAGGTACCCCCATGAGGGGCTTGCATTTATGCACCTTACCACCGCAGCGAGACTCTAGATTAGCATATAGTGTAGTTTGCATTTACTTAGATCATGACATTGTATTATATCATTTTGCATTTAGTCTTAGGAATTTTATTTAGTTCATGCATTTACTTAGAGCTAACCCTCTTGTATATATTGTTCATATTGTGATTATTCATCAAAAATAAAAAACCCCAAAAACAAGTTTTTATTTTTCAAAATATTTAAAAACCCAAAAACATGTTATTTGCTTTGAATTCACCCCTCACACCATGTAAATGCTAAGTGTGGGGAGGGAATTCCCAAAAAATTTGAAAAACCCAAAAAATTTGTTTTGTTTTTCCTTTTCCTTTTTCTCTCCTTTCATATTTGAGTCACTTACTAGGGGACGAGTAAGACTTAAGTGTGGGGAGGATTTTATTTCTTTTGTATATATCGTTGATTTTTGAAAAAAATTGAAAAAAATGCCTAAAAATCGAAAAATTTGAAATTTTCCAAAAAATATATGTTTAGATTAGTTTGTATATAGTTTATTTCGTATATATTGCCGTGTGTTTCTTTTTATCTCCATCCATAGGTGCACCCCATATCATAAGAGGCACGAAAAAGGGAAAATGAAGACGCTTTGGTGAGATCTTTCCTATTTCTCTTCTCCCTTATCTCCTTTCCTTCTTACTTGAGGACGGGATGTGTTGATGACGATGGTGTGAATTTTGTTGATTGGCGTGTGTGCCACTTGTGTGCTGTTAGGAGATAGCATTAGCTTATGTGTCATATAGTCGGTTAGAGTGATGCGTGTATTTTATATAGACCTTTTAGGCCATATTTGCACGCATTTCCATGGTCATTTAGTAGTGTTACACTACAAATATCCCTCGAATAGTCTACTTTGGTTTGTTTTGTAATATTTGCAGATGTGAACCAGAATGACGGAAAACTAGCCATTTTGTAGCTCCTCAAGTATGCATAAGCGAGTCGGAAAGGAATCTTGGTATCTCGGAATGCGTGGAGCCGTGTTAAAGGAATGCAAGAATGGAATCCATGAGCAAAACTCTCGTTCGAGTACAAAAGCCTTCGATCGACCACCTCTTCGACTAGAAGACCTCGATCGAGTAACCAATCCACTCGATCGAGCTGTTGGATTTGGGAATTTACTCGATCGAGCACTGCTGCCACTCGATCGAGTGGTTTGGACAACAATTTCTACTCAATCGAGTGGTTTTATATTGATGGGCTTCGTGAATTAGTGTGGACGCCTTGTAATCTATTATTGTACTTAAGGGTGAAACTACGCAAGAAGCCAGGGGGGCTCTGCTGACAGAGACGTTAGACTAGACAGCAATTTTCTACCCTAGACTTACTTTTGACTGTTAGTTGTGGATCTGAATTGGAGGACTTGCTCTGACTTTCTTCTGCTTTCCAATTCGGTATTATTGTTCTGGAATTCAATTAATTATTTCTCTATGTCTTTTTGTTCCTTATTTGTTATTGTTGTTCTTCTTCTTTCTATTATGTGTAGGTAATTCCTTTGCTAGGATTTAGGGGAACCGTGGCTTAGATAAGGTGAGTTGATTAGTAGTCTCTAGATTAGGTTTGGAAGCAATCATCACATTTAATAACTTTTAATTGTTTGAGTCGACGCATTCAATTGATTGATTTGATACCCCCTTGACCTAGATCGAGAGATTGGAAGAGGACAGATCAGTGATGAACTTTGGGATTATACTAATGAGGGCGAGAGCTAAGTTAGTATATCTTAGGGCGAATAGCGGACCGAGAGGACCTTTTCACTACCCACAAACCTGTTTAGATTCTACTTTGATTTCTATCCTGACCCTAAATGCCATGGGGAACCGACGATCCTAGTTCTTTTTCTTCCTGATTTTTCTCTCTTTATTTCTCTTTCCCTTTCCTTTTGTAGTGTTAGAAAATCTTCCAAACAAACTCCCCAGTTGTGTTACCTTGGCAAACTTAGCAAGTTATAGGATTCCTTCTCCCTGTGGATTCGATACCCGACTGCCTCTACTACATTTGTTGAGACCGTTAGGTTTTATCTTTGATAGGGTTGCGATAGCCGTGTCAAATTTTGGCGCCGTTGCCGGGGAGACGGTGTAATTCTGTAGCTTTCTTTAGTTTGTCTCTGGTCTCAAGGAACTTATTCCTTGAGGCTGTTCTCATATTTGAGTTAGTGTTTAGTTTTTGCAGGTATAAATCCTAAAAGAGGACCATTTGAACCTGCTGCGGCTGTCATTTCTCTGCAGGATGCCTAAAATTGCTAGTCATTCTGAGCCCAGTGTTGAGACTCTACCTAAGGGAATTACCCTCCCTCTTGCTGATGAGGGTACCTTCACAATACATCCGTCCTACTACAGTTTAGTGGAGCGGAATTTATTCGGGGGTATGGTAGATGAAGACCCAGCTAGGCATGTAGAGGTATTTACAGACTATTGCTCCGCCATTCCTGTAGTTGCTGGTGTTACGCAAGACAAGGTAAAGGAATTCCTTTTTCCTTTTTCCTTGACAGGCGATGCTAAGGATTGGTGGAGAGATTTAGATAGGAAGGCTGCTGGGGTTAAAGATTGGAGTTCGCTAGCTCTAGAATTCTATAGACGGTATTTTCCTCCTCTGAACCAACGCGCTGCGCCGCCAGATCACGAACTTTACTCAATCTACTACTGAAGATTTGAGTATAGCATGGGCCAGGTTCAAGAAGCTAGTTCGCTCAGTTCCGCATCACGGGTTCGAGCAATGGTTTTTGTGCACTCAATTTTACAATGGGTTGCTTTCTGAACAAAGAATGGTTCTGGATGCTGCTGCACGAGGGAGATTCCAGGCTAATGTGGAGGATGATGAAGGGTGGCAACTTATTGAAAATATGGCCATCCATTCTGCCATTCTGCTAGCTACGGTAATCCTAGAGCGGAGAGAAGGAGGGACACTGTTGTTGAAGAAGTTCATGTGGTAGAAACGGGGAATTTGGGTAAAATACACCAAGTTCAAGCTATTGAGATGGTTTGTGGTAGATGCGGTGATGAGGGACATGATCCTATTACTTGTTTAGCCGATTCAGCAAGGGTTCTTGCTTATAGGAAATTCAAGCAAGGGGGTCCTTTTTCCGAGTTATACGCCGAGCTAACCGCTGCAAAATCTCAACCACCCGTGGATGAAGGCAAGGTACTCATTACCCAAGCCGAATATGAAGATCTCAAGGCCACTGTCAATGCGCACAAGCTTGAGCAACAATCTAGTGCGGACACCCTCCGGAAACTGCTCGACAGATGCAATTCACTACTTCCAACCAAAGACCCAGTCAATGCCATAAATCTGAGAAGTGGTTGTGCTTATGACGGTCCTGTACACGCTCCTGGAAGCACGCATACCGAGGTCAATGATGTCTCGGATGAATTAACTGAAGATGTGCAGAGAAGGGTTCGATCGAATGAGAATACCATTCGATCGAAGGATTTTGTCAAGAATACTGCTCGATCGAGTGGACCCATTACTCGATCGAGTGATTCAGCTGAAGAAACTCCTCGATCGAGTAGTAA
>JAIUZE010046095.1:0-24225 GCA_022085475.1 Heliosperma pusillum | reverse complement strand
GAGGGTCCCACCATGGACCCAACAAATAACAATAAGAGGGATAATAGCAAGTATAATAATAGGGATTATATATAGTGTGATAGTAATGAAGTTAAATCTTACAACTGGTTTAGTTCCAAATTTGAATGTTTCTGCAGCACTTCTTGCTTATGTGTTACTTAAAGGTTGGACTGAATTAGTTCATAAAGCTGGTTTTATTGCTACTCCTTTTACTAGACAAGAGAATACTGTTGTTCAAACTTGTGCTGTTGCCTGTTATAGCATTGCTGTTGGAGGTATTGTTTTTTCCATCTTAACTGATTCTTTACGTTTTTATTCTTTTGTGACGAGTATTTTAGTTAAACGTGCTGAATAGTTTGCTAGTTTTGACTTTAGTTGTTCATTTTTGTATGAAGACATGTTTTTGTCGAATCCTATAATGTTTTCACTTTATTAATATTGAACTGTTTATGTTAATCGATCCCAAATCATTGTAACACTGTAGGTGTAGATACTAGTGGCACTATAATTAGTACTTTTTTGATTAAAAGTATTGACCTTTACTAGCAGTTATAATAATAGTGATTGTAAAAGTTTCTTTTGTGTTGTATCTTAGTTATATGATTTTTTAATCGAAACTTTTACTCGCGAAATTCTGGATCCGCCACTGTATATATACTATTCACATAGCCTATCAAACCTCAGTACTTAAGACCATTTTATATTCAAAGTTCGATGTTAACAAAGTATTGGTGATTGCATTTGGTATGAATTTCATTATACTTAACACATATTCTCATTTGTGAGTTGTGATAGGCAATATCCGTACTAAGCTTGTGACGGGTTAAATATTACCCACATGGGTAGAAAAAGACAAGTCATTTGTGATTCCTTAGGTTTGTCTTGTCTACCCAAGTGACGGATACTTGACCCATTGAAAACTTGTGACGGATATATATCCGGCACAAGGGAGACTTACTACTTTAGTTATGCCATGGTGAAACTTGTGCATGCAGGACATTGTCTCAAATTCTCAAAATGTTGTTTGGAAACATGCATATGTTTATCATAATCTGACTGGTTTATCTACTTGTTTATTAAGATTTGTTAATTTGCTATTATGTGATATGATATCGCCATTTAATAATGTCGAGTCATGATTAATTAGGTGGGTTTGGTTCTTATCTATTGGGTTTGAACAAGAGGACATATGAGCAGGCAGGGGTTGATACAGAAGGGAATGTTTCTGGAAGCTACAAAGAACCCGGCATCGGTTGGATGACTGGTTTTCTTTTTGTTAGCAGTTTTGTTGGGTTGCTTGCTTTGGTTCCTCTCAGAAAGGTACTTTTAATATGTGGCTCTTTGTTCATGAAAATAAGAGGAGAATAGTTAATGTCAATTATTTTGGCAAGATAAAACTTTACATTAAGAATAAAACCTTAGAAGAATATACTATTAAAGTGTTTTAGCTTAGAACATTCTCTGCTGAGCTAATGTTATGTGCTTAACAGTATCGTTGCTACTTTAGAACTTTCCTGGTTTTGCATTCTTTCTTTACCTTATATTCTGTTTCGACTTTAGCACTTAATGATGTATTGTGGGATTGTGTTTTGCATTGACTTTTGGGTTACTTGTGAACCGATTAGTCTTTCTTACCCCTCGAGTGCGTGATAAAATATCGGTATCTAAAGCATGTGATAAAGCAGTCGGATACTCGGATTTCACTATGAACCTTATGTATCTTTAGCTATATCACATATCCTTTTGCAATTGCGCCCGTGCTTCCAAACCTCCGGTTGTGTTTATCCAAAGGGAATAGACGCACTATAATGATATGTCATCTGTGGGGTTTAGTTTCCATTTGGGTTTTGGTTACTTTTGAGCCTGTAGTCTTTCTTTACCCCTTATCCACATTGAAAGGGAATTGAAGAATATTATATCAGTATCTACAGCCTGTGATAAAAAGGAATTTGGTGTTCTCTATTTGCAATTTAGCATCACGGAACTTTAGTTGATCGTGTTGTTTTGGTTTTACTTGCAAACTTGTATTTGAGTTGCGCTTGCATAAACCTTATAGTTGAAAAGGAGTCAGGTATGGTGGTAGAGAGCGACGACTAAAATGCTCTGTCCATACGTGAAAAAGAATTAGTTTTTGACTTTCCACATTCTTCCTTACATGATCACTTTCGAAAAGTAATTTAGTCATAAAGTGATGTGCATGTTTGGGTGGACTTATACTAGTTTTATCCATTTTTATCCATTAAATTTTCTTGTGTCTTAGCATCAGCAAAGTGTTACTTTCGTTTTAATGTACTCCGTACTTGATAATTAAGATTCAGCTCCTTCATATTTTTTTTTCACCTTTCAGTCTCGTCGAAACCAATTATAAAGGATATGTGATTCTTGGAAATTCACGACTAAACTTATAGGCGCGCGAGAAAAATCTGAGCAACATGTTTGTCAGCGATGTGGCATATATGTAGATCTTAATGGCTGCTTGTGCGTTTATCAGTTACTGAAGCCTCTGCAATTTTATTAATTATTTGGACATAAAATACATATTGAGTAGATTGTAGATAGCTTAAATTCTAATTAGAAGTGGTCAATTTTGATAATGTATGGGAAAAGTTCACATCTTTTTGCAGTAACAGTTTTTATAACATCTGAACTTTTTATTAAGTTTCATACAGTAGATAATTTATCAACACTTTAAATTCCTCGTAAATTTGTTCTGCAGATCATGATAATAGACTACAAGCTAAGTTATCCAAGTGGAACTGCAACAGCAGTACTTATCAATGGGTTCCATACTCCCAAATCAGACAAGATGGCCAAGTATGCAATATTCTTTTCGATAACTTTGTGCTCTAATCTGAGTATCTGATAGTTGAAAGAAAGCTGCATGTCACCAGCTGATATAATTGCCTGTCACTCGTACAGGAAGCAAGTTCACGGCTTTATGAAATATTTCTCCATCAGTTTTCTCTGGGGTTTCTTCCAGTGGTTCTATACTGGCGGAGCCCAATGTGGTTTTTCTCAGTTTCCGACATTTGGCTTGAAAGCATGGCAAAACTCGTAAGCGCCTATTCCAATTTAAAAGTTTACATGTGTTTTGAACTTCAGTGATCTATCTATCTATTTATCGTAATTGGGCAACTCTGCGGTACTGAATTTTGCAGGTTTTACTTTGATTTCAGCATGACTTATGTGGGAGCAGGAATGATATGTTCGCACATAGTTAATTTGTCGTTGCTTCTGGGTGCTGTTCTTTCTTGGGGGGTGATGTGGCCATTAATCGGGGATCTAAAAGGAAAATGGTTCCCTTCATCGTTACCTGAAAGCAGTATGAAGAGCTTGAATGGTTACAAGGTGTGTTACTGAATTAGCACCTCTTTGTTCCTGCATGAGTACCTTTTGTTGTTATAAGGAAAGACGCAAGTACAGGTTATTGATGGTCATGAGGAGCAAGTACCAATGACTCTACAACCTAAACTAGCGTACATCTGCCGTAAATGAGTATTTTTACAAACCAGAATCGAGATATTAAATGTTGTGTAGTTAACAGAAGTGACATCACTGACATGTCAATGTAAATGAATCTCCGCCTAGTACTTTAAAGACAGTAGTTGATGAAATTTTGACTTCTGTTCTGACCTTGTGAATTCTTGCAGGTTTTCATTTCTATTGCACTTCTTCTAGGCGACGGGCTCTACAATTTTGTCAAGATACTCCTCTTTACCGCGAAAAGCATGGTCAATCGAATGAAGGATAAATCCCGTGACACATGTAAGTTCAATAACCAAATCTCCCAATCAAAAACAACAAAATTTAACTATTCTCTTATACTTTAGAATACAGGCCAGATAACTTATTCTGTTATATACCAGATCCAGAGACCCAAAATCGGTCAATTGATGAGCTTCAAAGAAATGAATTATTTATGAGAGAAAGAATTCCCATTTGGATTGCACTTCTTGGCTACTCATTATTTGCGGTGGTTTCCATCATAATAGTTCCCATAATGTTTCCTGAGTTAAAATGGTATTATGTCGTCGTTGCTTACATCTTAGCTCCTTCTCTTAGTTTCTGCAACGCTTACGGTGCTGGTCTAACCGACATGAACATGGCCTACAACTATGGAAAAGTAGCACTTTTTGTGCTCTCGGCTCTAGCCGGGAAAGATTCAGGTGTTGTGGCCGGGCTCGTAGGGTGCGGTCTGATCAAATCAATAGTTTCCATCTCTTCTGATCTTATGCACGATTTTAAAACTAGCCACCTCACTCTCACATCACCCCGATCAATGCTTCTTAGCCAAGCAATTGGGACCGCCATAGGGTGCGTGGTTGCACCACTTACGTTCTTTCTTTTCTACAAGGCCTTCGATATTGGGAATCCCGAGGGGGAGTACAAGGCTCCCTATGCTCTCATATACCGAAACATGGCCATCCTCGGGGTAGAAGGCTTCTCGGCTCTTCCTCGGCATTGCTTGCAGTTATGTTACGCCTTTTTCGGTTTTGCCATCATTGCAAACTTAATTAGAGATCTTTCTCCCAAGAAGATAGGTCAATGGATTCCGCTCCCAATGGCAATGGCGGTACCTTTCCTCGTAGGAGCGTACTTTGCCATCGACATGTGTGTAGGAAGCTTGGTCGTGTTCTTATGGCATAAGTTAAATAGCGCAGAAGCAAGCTTTATGATTCCAGCGGTTGCATCGGGACTGATATGTGGAGACGGGATGTGGATTCTACCCTCGTCAATACTTGCACTGGCTAAACTCAAGCCTCCTATATGTATGGCCTTCAAACCTAGATAAGGTGTCTTGAGTGTTGACGATGTATTGATGCGAGTCTGTTGATATATACGGAGTATGAGGGTAAGCAAGTTCAGTTTTGATACTAGCTCTTTTACCGTAGTAACAATATTGTGTCAGTCGGTCTCACCATTTCTTAGTCAGTAGAGCTATATATTTAGAGATAAAAAAGTGTCGTTTGAGGGTAAAATGATCATGACGCAATTATACATTTATACCAAGGAATGTCTTGTAAGAGTGAAATCTTGCCTACGACAAAGTTAACCTTGTAATTACCGTGTATCTTTCATTACATGTCATATATGATGCCTATACAAGTCGATCATTGACACGACCTTTACGTATATGCAACTTAACGAATACTTGTACAACATTGTTTTACGTGTTAATTAGAATTTTAATTATGTAATCCATGTCCTTTTCTTTCTAGCAGGTAGATTTGGAAATTAATTTGCTTCCTTATTTGAGTGGTAGTATGTTGTTTTGCTTTAGCTGATACGTAGGAACGTAAATTTTCGAGGAATTCCAATTCCTATTAATGGAGAGAACCGCAAATGTGTTAGTAATAGAATATAACTATAATATATGGGTCTCGGTTAAGATGGTTCATCTATCCGTTCTTATGAAAAAAATTTTGAGACTGAATAAGAAGTTTGATGCATGCTAATCTATTAACCTTGAAAAATTAAAATGTGCTCTTAATTGTTCAAATATCAAAGAAAATCAAATAAACAACTGATTGAGTTGTTTACGTTTTCATTCTTTTATTTCGTGATGTAGTCCTATAATACAATTCGACACCACCAAAAACAAAAACCACTCCTAAACCAGTGGTGAACCAAACGACTCCTACGCAAACTCAATCGATAAAACCGGTTTTTTGAAAAACGGCATTCCTAACCCGAGTCATATCCCGACCTTTAAGCGTCCGTCCAGCACCTTCAATAACCGAAAACGCAGTTGACTTCCTGGACCGCGCCACGATCTCATGTGGCGGCACCATCTCCCCATCCTCGTCCAGTTCCGCATCCACGTCATCCTCCACGTCACCCCAACCCCCATACTTGGGCCTACTACTGGGCCAAATTGGCACATTCACCGGCGCAGACATATGAAACCCGGGACCAGGCCCACCACTACCGTTTCGGCCCAATAAATACGATGAAGAAATCATGGCTACGGGAGACGACGCCGTTTTACGTTGAACTGAAGTGGGACTACGCGGCTGCTCGTCGCCGAGAATTGCCGCGGATATTCCCGCGGTATATTTACGCGGCGAGACGGTAATTGAATTAGTAGGAGCAGTGTGTGTAGGGAGGTCGTTAATGTTGTCGGACCAAACGACGTCGCATTCGTCGAAATCTTCTTGGTTGTTGTGTTGGTGTAGGAAAGAGGGAGGTGGAGTGGTGAGGATATTAGGTATGTTTCTTTGGTTGTTGTTTCTAACCATGCTTATGAGTTACGAAATTAGATCGGTTCGAATAATTGGATTTTTTTGTTGGGTGTAGTGGTAGTAGTTAGTTAGTAGTGACTAGTGATGGAAGAAAGGGTCTTTTTTGGTGAGATTTAGAGAATCTGTTTGTGAAAGATTGTGAGGTGGGAAGACTAGTAGAGTATAGTGGGCGGTACGATGTGAAGTTGGGTATGGAATCTACGCCATACGTGTCAATTTATGGGAGAGGAAGTGAATGTGTGTTATTAAACGGGTCATTCTGTTCAGTTTCGGATCGGTTATATTTGATTTTGTTTATGTTTAATTAGTTATTTTAATTGGATTTTTGTTATTCATGTTAAAATTAATTTCGTTATTGTTTAGTTTAGGTAGTTAGTCGTAGACTTGGCAAATTTATTCGGCGTGAATAACCTGTTTGTATACCTCACCCAAAAGACCGGTAACCCGAATTGATCCAACCAGATTTTACTAGAACCAAATGTTTAATTATATATAAATAATTCTTTTTTTTTTAAGCCCAAAAGTGGTTTAATTCATTTCCTCAAAAATCAGAAATAACAGTGTTATGGATCGGACTAGGAAGAGCTCTGTTCCAAGATTTCCTACCGAGACGCGTCGAATCCCAATGGGCCAATTCGTGCACTACCCTATTGTGTTTCCTACTGACAAAAAGACCAAGATACTTGCTCAAAGGCGGAACAAATTAGATAAATATCATCTAGAATAAGATGGAAATCAAATCAGCCCTTCAAGTTTGTCTTCAGCGCGTCGATCAAACTCTTGCAATCGCTTTCAACCATGAGCCTTGTGCACCCTCATCTTCTTGCTTCCTCCACTCCCTTCAAAACCGCGACCGCTTCAGCTACCTTAGGCTTCATCACCCTCCTCTAGTGTTCCGACAAGCCCCACTCCACTTCACCATCACTATTCCGACACACAATAACTTAGGCTCCATCAAATTATATAATAAATAATTTGATAATAACACACTTGAGAAACGACCCAAATTTGAAATGACCTAACCCCAAGAATTCTAACAAACTTGAAACGACTTGAAACGCATCCGACCCATATTGATCTGTTTGCCAAGTCTAGTTAGTCACCTCTGTAGAACACAAATTCTCATTAAACACATGGCAGATCCGTCTTAAATGAAGACGGTCAGATCCCCTCTTACAAGGAGACAAGTAAGAGGGTAAATGACGATTCATTTAGTTCCACACTTGCCCTTTCACTGAGTCACTGGCCTCCTTGTAAGAGGGACTCCAATCCGTCTTCAATTAGACCATCTGCCTGTCGAATTATGTTTTTTTCTCTTCAGTCGGGTACCATATTAGATCTCCAAGTTGCAGTAATAAGAGAGTGAAATAATCAGGAATTCAGGATTGTCAGATTTTGATCTTGACGAGATACATGCTAGAATAACTGAGAATGATGGCAGATACCTCGGGATTCTGAATCAGACGTTGGAAGATGAGCTTTATCCCAATTTGACTCATTTACACGTTTATTTTGCAACAAATGTCAACAATAATAAAACATTGGATCATGTAAAATGAATGTACTTCGCTTGCTACACAACCCACTAGTTTCAAGTTATTAGTAACTTTTAAGCCATAATACACTAGTAAAATCTTGAACAATTGGAACAATATTAGTACAAGTCGGTACAACCATTACACAAATACAAGATGACCGATTGACCATAAAGCGAGAACCATTACCTCTTCAGCCAAATGGTATCAGGGTCCAAATGAAGCAGTAGCAAAATGTCGCAGTGTGTCAGGAGCGTTAAATAGTGTTACATTGTTCGTGACAAATCAATAGAAGATTAGAATCTACAGGAATCAAAGATGTCAGCTGCCTAACCTAGCTGAACGAGCCCTTCAGCACGAGTTGTTGCACAAGAAGGCTGGTCCTCCTCTGCCAAACTGGGCTCCAACAGCTTATAGAGAACAGATACTTGTATGAGACGGTCTTATAGATGAGACCAACTATTAACTCTATTTTTAAATGAGAATACATAAAGATTTGAGTCGATCTCACTTTTGAGACCGTCTCGCTTGTAAGCAGAAGGCCACATTGACCTTATCATAGAGCACTATCACCAAATCATGAGCACTGTCTAAGAATGTCCAGACATTGAGAAGACGGTCTTACGGGTGAGATGATTAGCACATTAATTTTATATAATTGACTATCAGAAGGAGCCATCAACCTTGTCATGAAGCATTATCACCAAATCGTGTGCATCGTCTAAGAGTTTCCAAACATCGAGTTGGCCAGCCATGTTGTTGCACTCTCGCAGGATTTCATCCATGCTACTATACTTCTCAATGATCTGCTTTCTTCTCTGTAACACAGAAGCAGCTATGGCATATAGCAAAAGATCTTCTGTAGGAGGAGCACGCTGTCTTATCCTGCTCCAAGACGATTTCCCTAACCCGGCTCTAATTGCAGCCTGATCTGTCCACATCACCTCCCAAAGGCACAATGTCTGCTCAAAACTCAGTTCCCTCCTAAACATCACAACCACCATCCTATACACAAAGAAACAATCCTCGGCCTGGAGCTTCACCAAGTGCTTGTAAAGGTGTGAGTCCTTGTATTTTATTATCTTTCCCACTGTTGTAAGTTGTCTCCGGATTCCAATCTCATCGAGTCTAAAGTTATGTCGAGCCTTCTTCATGAAACCCACGAAACACCAGAATGCCATATGGTCGTCCTTTATTACTGAAATAATTGGCGAAAGCAGATCGCTCATTCCTTGACAATAACCAATTTCCGAGTCATAAATAGCATAGGCTTCGAGTATTGCCACTAGTCGAGCAGCATGATAAATTCTGTAAGGGTCAAGATGGTCATAATCTTTCAGCCCAACAGCCTCAGCAGAACGGTGTGCTCGGTCTTCAGGTATATCGGACTGAGAAGGAAAATAAGCTATCCACTCTCCATTAGCCCTCAAGGCATCGAGACGAATGATGCGTTGCCAGCTGGTAAAGTCCTCGGTCCGGCAGACGTTTGACTGCAAAGGTGATTTAGTAGGGGAGGTACACTCTACGAAGGCTGGCTCATCATCATTCGCTTGGTCACCATTATAGGACCCAGAATCAGATGAATCTGTGTCTATAATGGAAGGACTAGAACTAGTGCTTAGTCTACAGGTACTAGTCCTGTCCAAAACTGTACTTGAGTTGTTTTCTGAAAACTCTTTCTCACTGGAAAGGGACTCCCGTGCGCTAACCACATCTTCAGAAGCAGGTGACTCGGGATCTGGGCTAGAGCTCTCACAATCCCCATTGCTACAGCCTTTTCCTGTTTCCTCAAGTCCTCCATTCACGTTGGTTTGTTTCCGTAGTCGTCGGCATTGTCTTCTGAGTTTCTCATACTCCTCTCTACAATGTAAACACAAATTAGTATGTAAACGAAAGAATGGTTTCATAATAGAAACTTCTTGTAAGGTGGATCTTTAGTCATAAAGAAGCGATCTTTTTACAAATTCACAGTACCTATTCTTATTCTTTAAACAATCTCTTGCTTCTTTTGAACTGCTCAAATCATAGCTGTTGCACAAAACAGAATAGATCAGCATAATAAGTTTGATCCACCAACCACTAAATTTCACAACTTATTATAAATGTCTTCTTGGTGGATTGATGTGCTTCAATAAATTTGCCTAGAAAAGACGCTTGATAACAACCAGTATACTGAAATACTACCAGCAGAAAGTTCACCATACATGCACTGAATTTCTTACAAGAAAGCTCAAATCCTTCGATTATAAAGTAACATTCAACCATACAGTTGACGAATTGGGGTAACTTTAGACTTGGAAAGGCACAGAAGTATAAAGCAGAACTACAGTTCTAGAAAGGCTGTCTATTGTCTCAACCGTAATGATCCCCACATCTGTTTTAAAATTGGCTGACCAGAATGTATAACTACATACTACACAAAATTGTTGTCCCTTACATATCAAATACATCGGTATGCAAGGGACTAGAGAGCTATCAACCCAGTTTGCGGTAGATAAACTGAGCAAAGATTAAAAACCTCAGAGGAACATAACATCACAATTTTGATTAGACTATTGAAACTGTCAAAGTTTCTGAACTTTGATCACTACTGTATTGACATTAATAGTAAAAAATACACATTGTTTTAACAAATCGGAAGAGTTTGGTGTACTTACACGCCAAGGAGAAAAGGCCAAACCTCAGCTCGGATGCCGGGATCAACACCCTGCATCAGAAAATCTAACTTAATGAATACAAGCGTATCATAATTTAATTTTTCTAAAGTTATAAGTTATAACATATCTAATCTATGAGCTAAAAAGGGGGAAAAAAAAAAGACCTTTTAGTATGAGTATAAATAATCAGATATCAGGAGAGGGGAGCAAAAACAATAAACCAACTGTTACCCAATACTGAACAAGAGCAAAACTTTGACAAATTAAGATCCGTCTAGAGAAAGTTAAAATGAGCATGCGTGCCTTCTATTTTACTTGTTCTAAATATAGATAGTATTTCTATTAAATACCCCCAAAACTCCACAAACTTTTTCAGCATTTATACCAATATACATTAAGAAGAGGATCTCATTTGAATTTTGAAATAAAGAACTCTTATAGATTAATGAAGACAAGGAACTGATTTCAAATGCAAGTATGGTATCTCACCCCACTTCTAATTTTTTTCAAAAGCTTGATTCCACTATCACGGAGTTTCCCATCTTCTGTAAATGAACTTCTCCACAGCTGTGGTGTGAGTGTGTGCTTCCTTCTCCTCCGAGACCATGGAGATTTAAGGTGACTCCTGAAAGTTAAGGATACGCCGATACAAGGATAAAAATTTAGAAACCACGTTACTATACATACAATGGTGTCCACTATAACCTCTTTCAAATCAAACGGATAAATTCGAAGCAAAAAGTATTCCTTCAAAGCTGAGAAGATGTTTTTAAAGATGACAAAGCTTTCGCTGTTATAAGGACCAGAACATAACACGGTCCAGGATACTACTCAATGTTTCTAGTGCAACAAATACTACTCAATGTCTTAATCAAGGCCTGGTTTTATATCTTAGTCTCATATGCAGAAAATTGCAGATGATAGTTCAAATACAATAAGCGCCACTCAAACCCAGAAAAGGGTACTAAAAACATGATTCTCAAGAAGATATCAACAATTTGCCCAGTAGGAGATTAGAGCATAAATTTAACACACTAGCTAAATGAAGAAGGTGTGAATAGAGGAATAGATAGACATACATATTGTTCACATCTGTACTCCCCTTTCATTGTCCACTCTCAATGCTTAAAGGTACATCAAATCTCTCTAATCTTACAACTTTTTCTCATATCTCAAGGAAGGGTTAACCACTGAGCTGTCACTTATGCCCTAGTAGACAAAGATAGGACGACAAAGCTGATGCGTAGAAGATATGGGTCATAAGAAACCTATGGTAAGCCACTATTCAAATCATTTTTACAATTACAGGATCAATTCCCTAGTTGCTAATCTATCATTTACCAATTCTCATCATTTCCACCAACACACTAACACAGCTTTTTAAGCCTCAAAGAATACATGAATACCGGAAAATATCTACAGAGACAAATACGGGCAGACTTTTCATAAAAGGAACAATCTACGAGTTTCACAAAACTTAATCTGAAAATTGTTCCTATCAATCAAAAGATACAAACTTTGAAGTCCACACCACAAACCAAAGTTGATAAAGCTAATATATACATTTTCAAGTAAACATGCCACAAAGAATCGAAGAATGAGTGATCCAAAACACCAACTAACTAGCAGCACGAGGTGGGCAGAAATTTGATAATTTTAATCAAATTTTTCATTTTTTTTACTTATACTGAAATTACTAATTCACCCCCGAAATTTCCGGTCTATGTTTACCCTTTCATCAGTTCAATTCCTGATTCCGCCACTCCACCAACTAACTACCGCACGAGGTGGGCAGAAATTTAATATTTTTTAGTTAAATTTTTCATTTTTTTTACTTTTACTGAAATTACAAATTCACTCCCGAAATTTCCGATCTATGTTTACCCTTCCATCAGTTTAATTCCTGGTTCCGCCACTCCACCAACTACTCCTCAATTCATCAGATTCAGCAACAACAAAACAACCCGATTTCGACTAAATTAACACACACTAAATTTGAGCTGAAAAAAACGAAGATTTTACAAATTAGAGAGAGAAAACTCACCGATCAGAAGGATAAGCAGTTGATGAAGCTGAAGGTGAGGAAGAAGAAGAAGCAACAACAAACAGTACGGATCGCAAATGAACCCAAGATGACGTCGACGATAATGGTGATGAAGAAGAATGTTTCTTTTTTCGATTATGTTTTCGATTAAATGGCGACGACGATGACGACGACGATGGTGATGATGATAATAATGGTGAAGATGATAATGATTTCGACGACGAAGATGTCGACGAAGATGTCGACGAAGAAGTGTGATTTCTTCTCAATGCTTTCATTTAACTTACAATTAGATAGATCAAAACCCTAATTCAACTAAGATAAATCCCCAAATTCAACACAATAACTTCAAAAACCTAATTATAAGCTTTCATTCATGGTGCTTCCGGCGACGGCGACACCTCCGCCGTGTTGTCCGCCGCCGATTTGTCGGGAAATGGTTGATAATGAAACGGTGTTCAACATCAGCAGAAAGAGAGAGAAAATTAATCGGAATAATTGATGAAATTGAGTATATTTGTGAAGTGAAATTAGGGTTTTTGTATTGATTGAGTTAGTTTGTGAATTAAATTGGGGATTTTTTTAGAGAGAGAGGAGGAAGAAGAAGAGGGGAAGGGGGAGTGAGTGAGTGGGGTGGAAGGAAAGTGGGAGTGAAGGGATCACTATTGACTTGGGATAGTCTCTTTGGTAATCAACTCGGTAGCACTAAAACGGATACGAATACGGAAACGTGAAATGATATCCCGTAAAATTTAGGATACGAGACACATTATTTAAATTTAATGAAATATTTATTTATAGTTATAGAAATAAAAGATTTAATTCAAATAAAATAACTATGATTTCATTTACACTTGTGTAAATTTATATTAAGAAATATAAATAATTGTGATTTTTTTTGCAGGGAATTCGCCAATTCTGTGAAATAGAGGAAGTATAAATTATAAATTTTGGTTTGAAGGGAGAAAAATGGTAATGTATGGTGGAAGTTATTGTGTTGTAAATGTGTGAAGCATCTATGCTTCAATACGAATTTATGGTATGAATTAATGGAATTTGTCAATTATTGATGATTTAACCTGTTACTAATTAACTAATTTGCCATGATGAATAAGCATTAAATGTGTTAGTTATGTAGGTAGGTATACAATCATTTTCAGTAAAAACAAAAAATTGATAAGGTAAGAAAATTTGTGTGATCTCTTGGATTTGTCTACCATGTTTCCTCGTTTTTAAGAGGTAACAAAAATTTTTTAGTGGATTTTGTGTCTACATTATAAGTTTCGTGATTAGTATATTATACCGTTTATGTGTTTCATTTTGTTTCTACCATGATTAATAAATATGTCATGGTTAGATACTTTTATAAATATTGGCTTGTTCATTTTCTTATAAGAGTAGAAAGTATCGTGATTTGGATTCTAATCAAACTCATTTTGAATTAATATTATATTTGTAAAAAAATAGAAGAAAATTGAACCAATGAAATATTTTCCTATACAATTCTGATATTTTATATGCAAGCCTCGTGCAATTAATTTACGGTTCATTATATGATTATAGCATATAACAACAATACTCAAAGCTTCGCTAACTCTATGACCGAAGATATAAATCACATAAAAAATAATACTAAAAATTTTGCTGATTATATATACTCCGTATAATCAAAAATTCATAAGATATGAATGAATGACAGAAACACTAATCCTGTAAAAATGTAACTTTCTTAGTGTGAAGTACTATGATTTACGGAGTACTAATATCGTGAAATGTTTGAATATCAATTATATATGCTTTAAAAACGATTATATCCGTTGTATTAAGTCTTTGGATTTTAAGCTTTTTTTTTTAGAGAATAGGTCTTTTTATTAGTCGAGTCCCCACTTTGTGTCAACTGCACAAACAATCGAAGATTCAACCAAGCAAGTTGAAGTTGTCCGAAGTTGATGAAGCTAAAATGTATGAGACCTACGACATTGTCGAATAAATTTTTCATAAACGATGTCGTTGAATGGTTCGTTAATAACTTAGATGTGTTGCAAATTGCCAAATTGCAATAATCCACAAGAAAAAGAAAGGAAAAGTCGTTGTGTTGCTCTCTTTTGACCTAAAAAACATACCATTGTGTGGCCCATGCTATAAAAGCTAAAGTAAACGTGAACTTCCACATACTACCTTCGATTCTCAATTTTCCAATTTAATAAGTATAGACATAGATATGTCATATGTGATCTCTTGAGTCAAACATGAGACAAAGGTTAACATTTTGACCCCTTTGTCTTTTGCTTTAAGATTCATCATTAACTAAATTAATGTGAAATTAGAGTGTTTTAAATAAAAATATTAGATAATTTAACAATAATAATAGGGAGTTGCTAAATCCCGCACAATATTTTGCTTAATCCCGCACATTTTAATTCGTTATCCCAAATTCGTTCCTCTTATTTCTCACACTCACCCTTCATCACATTCATTTATCAATTTCACTTCTCTCTCTAGAAAAAATAAAACCCCAAAACTATCATCTCTTCCCAATCCAACATCCATCTCCCTGCACCGGCTACCCCCGCCGCCGCCGACATCCATCTCCCAGCGTCCGTCGTCTCAGGCCACCGTCGTGCATCTTTACCCTTCGCAGCGGCCATCGTCGACCACGCCAGCGTCTTGTCATCCTCGATCGGACTGCTACTGCTACTGCCACCCTACGACGACCGTCATGCGACCACCCTGACGCATTCAAAACTGCTACTGCCGCCCTACGACCATCGCTAGTTCGCCACAATTGCCTGTCACCCACGACCGACCTCCCCCGGACTATACTCTGACCACCCTAACACCGAATAATCCGCAACCACCCACAATCACACAACAACCGATCCAAACCCTAATTGTGAAAACCCCCCTTTTTAACAACATTAAAAAAACTTTTCAATCGATTAAAAGACGATTATTGATAAAATTGTTAATAGAAAGGAGAAATTAATTGTGTTATGTGCGAATTACGATCTATAATTATCAAACCATTGCAAATTGTTAAGGTTTTGAGAGGGAGAGAGAAGGGGGACATTTTTTTTTTGGTTTTTTATTTGAAGGGTAATGATGGAAAAAGAAGGTAAAATGTATTCCATTTTTAAATTGATAAAGAATTTGTTTTGTTCAGATAAAAGCTAAATAATAATTTACGAAAAAAACTGCGACCATAATTACTATTAAGGGCTTGTTCATTAAGAGCTTGTTTGGCTGGTAACTTAAAAATGAGTGAATTGGAAAATCTCATGATTTGTAAAAATGATAGATGTTTGGTTACCACAAATCATGAGATTGTTTTTTCCTTAGGAATTGTTTATGGAGGAGTTTGATTACCTAGCTCCCTTAAATAGTTAGAAACTCCCACATCCATTCAATTCCCGTATGTCAACCAAACGCTTTTTGAGCAATTCACATAAATTCGCCAATTCATATGTTTTATAATTAGTTAATGGGAATTTAACTCCTCTATGACAACCAAACGATACCTAATATGTATGTTATACCACAAATTCTCATTTGTGACGTATCGACCCGTCGCAAGTTTGCGACGGGTCAATTCCCTCTCACAAAGTGTAAGGGGTGCAAGTGGGTGGGAAATGGAGCCCCCCACTTGCACCCCCACTTGCACTTTGTGAGAGAAAATTGATCCGTCTTAAGCTTGCGACGGATCAGTCTGTCGCAAGCAAGACTTGCTGATGTTATACGAAGTAATTAATTAGAAAGTAAATATTGTATATTACTAAATATAGATAATGAGATTACTTAATTAGAAGACAAATATTGTATAACTAATTAGAAAGTAAATATTGTATGACACTAAATATAGTAGAGTGTCATTTAAGGGGGAAACTAATCTGGAAAATTTAGATATTTCTTAATCGTTTAGTAAATAGGGAATGTTATTATAAAAAAATCACTTAATCAAATAAAAAAAATTATTATACATATATATTGAAGACTTGGAATAGTAAAAAAATTGTCAACCTTCAACCAATATTTTTTCACCATAGTTCACTTTGATTTTGAAGGATAATGATATTATGTAACAATTGTTTTTATTATAAGTTAATCAAACATAACAAATTATACCACATTTCTTACATATTTTAGTAGACAAATTAGTGATTATATCACTTCACTACCAAATTAATAATATTATAAATTAGAGATAATGATGGTATAACATAAATGGGTAACATAATCATTTAAAAAAGGGAGGAATGAAGGATAAAGCCAAAATATATGATGCAATGGATTAAGCTTGAGCATTTTTGTAATTGAGCTCTAGTCCCAACAACTTTGTCAAGCATATTGGTCCACACATAGACTCCACCGCAATATAAATTGTGTGTTTGGTTGGTGTTTAATTGATCGGATCTCAATTATCTCACGTACATTATTGTAAATGTTTACTTGTGAGTTGTGATGGCTTCTTATATGGAGCATGTTTAGTGTTAGCTTCGTAAAATGCAGCTTATGAATTATATATCAGAGGTAATATATCTGATTATTTTTTTTTTTGATCGAGTTTTATTTTAATAATTTGAGTTTTAATTATAAAATATTTGAGCATGTTTACTTAAATATTACACTAAAAAAATATAATAGTGCTAAAAAAACTATACTTATAAATTAAATTTATTTTGAGTTTTTCCATCAAAAAATTATTATATAACTTGTAAATTGTAAATAATCGAAAAAAATACATGTAAACTGAAAGACTAAAAGGGTATGAGGTAATACATCTGATGCGTAATCCTTTTCCCCCGTAAATTGTTTTATTTATTTCACAGAATAGATTATAAAGGCTGTTGGTCTCTCTTGTGACAGGTTGGTTAGAAATGATGACGAATAAAATGTGACAGTTTGATGGTAATGGTTACATTTTATCAGATAGTAATTGTTGAGGTCTTTTCTCATATATGTATGAGACAGTGAGAGACATTATTTCACATTGGTAGAATATGAGTGAAGAGACTAGTTTATAAGTAAGTGGGTTATTCCTCCTATTACCAATTGGTTTAAGGATGACATCTCACTTGCTTACTTACCGGTTCCATGCACCTAATTCTATAAGCTCGCTGCGGAGGACTCAACAAGTGGTATCAGAGCCCCGGTAGTTCAGCTTGGGACCGCAAGCTGCAATGTGGTGATAGTGCTCGAGATGACGCGGAGTAGCACCACCGCTGGATTCTCACCCTTGAATAATATCGTGTGGAGTAGCCTGGTTGGCCCGACACTGGATTGTGTAGTGTGCGGAGTAGCGCCAAGTGAGGGGAAGTTTCAGTAGGGCTGAGCAAAACGATACGAATTTTCGTATACACGATACGGTTTGCTTAAAACTGTACCGTATATGGGTCTGACAAAAACAAAAACGGGTATACGGTTTTTAAAAAACAAAAAAAAATCTCAAATAAACTAAATAATTTCAGTACAATCACATAAATTTGTCCTCTCTTTTTTCCTGACTCATTTGTATAATGAATATTCAAAATTTTGATTATTTAAACATGTAACCTATTATCAAAATTAAGTTTACAATATACTGTTTTTATCGCGAAAGTAATAAACTCAACAGTAAACTACCTAAATCCGTATCTAGGTATATGAAAATCGGATATACGAAAAAACTTGGGATACGAAAACCGGGTCAGTTGCGTACCGGCAAATTTGTAATTTTAAAAAGTGTATATACGATACGGTTTTGCTCAGCCCTAGCTCTAGCTAACAACCCCCAAAATCTAAAAGGACAATAATAAGGTGCCACCGGGTAACGCCCAATCTCGACGCCACCCTCCCACACACATGAGTTTATGAGAAGGTGGCGCCCAGATTAAACGCTAGCCGGTAACACTATCTCATTCTCCAACCCAACCCAAAATTATGAAAGGCCTCCCTCAAAAGTTAGGTTATCCCGTCTTTTCTTGAGTTCCAAGATCAAAAGGGGTGTTTTGGTCATTTTCTCCTTAAAATGATTTAAAGGTTGGGCTTCATTGTCCTTATTTTCAAGAGCTTTAGTCCACTGGCAACTTGGATTAAATATATAGCCGGCCCAAATCTAGTCTACTAAGTACTCCGTATATGTTTGGTCTTGTTTTTTTGAAGTGTTTTTAGTTACTAAAAGCTTAAACATGGCCAAACATTCATTTTTTTGCATCTTAGAAACTACTTTTAATAAACTCAAAAGTCAACTTTTGGTGCTCAATAGTAGAAGCACCAAATTGGTGCTTCTAATTTTTACTTCTTATTTTGTAATCTTTAATATATAAATGATAAATTTGTATTTGATAAATATTTCAAAAAAATAAAATAAGTACATTTTCATTTATGTTTTTTCATTCTCTACAAATAAAGACTCATCTTGATATACATTAATCATAATATTTTCATTGTGCATTTTCTCAAGTAAAAAAACTCATTTTGAAAAATACTTGTGTAAAATGGTAGCCAAACACTTACTATTTTTTCAAAAAGTAACTCTCTAAAAAACTCATTTTCAAAAGTACAAATTGTTTCTAAAGAGTTAGGTCAAATATGCTCTAAATATGCATGTAGCAGCATTGCAGTAACTCGAACACATGTGCATACCTTTGGGCTTTGGTCACGTTGGCTATGATACTATGATAGATGAGCCATCTTAACCAAAATAATAAGGTGATGGTTGAGACTTGAGTCCCAACTATTATAATTATATCCTATTATAAATAAGAGAAATTATAAATTAAAAACGTGTAAAACATAATGCTATCAGAGAAGCATCAAATTGATACTTTCACTTTTGAGCACTAAAAAACTGTCTTTGTGCTTATTAAAACGATTTTTAACTTGCAAAAAATTGGTGTTTGGCCATGTTTAAGTTTCAATGACTAAAAATACTTTAAGACATTAAGCCAAACACATCCTCAATAATACTTACATATAGAGGTGATCATTTGCGGGCTTCGTCGGACATGAACCGGGCCTATCTTTGAAAAAGTGTCCAATGGGCCTAATATATCTTGTTCAAGCCCGCTTGTCCGTGGGCTTGCAGGTTTAAATGTTAAATATATTAAATTTTGTTTTTTGTAATAAAACTAAGGCTTTTAACAAATATTCTGATTTGACCAAATTATTGTAAACTCAACTTAACATATACAAATTCTAAAATTAAACATGATTATTATAAAGTTACAAGTCTACAAAAAAATTAACGATATAAAAAATAATCTAATTACTTTCTTTATCACTAATACTCTGTACAAAACTTATATAGATCTCGCATAATGCATGAGCAGTATATATAGCGTTGTTATTTTCTAGGGTATTATTTAATGTTTATAAATTTAAAATGGGCACCTCATTAATATTTAATATTTCATTCCATTGTATTTTGACATGAACCAATTTTTTTTTGGAAAACTAAGCAAAGATAATTGAGTGAAGTTATGAAATGTGTATTTTTATGAAGATACTTATTTATTTACCATAAATCTACGGATTACATTTTATAAATTATCTCCAATTATTATAATGAATTTTTTTGTCACGAAACTAATTGTAAATATATGTCAAGGTATTCTCTAAAGTAATATTTATTGCATTAGTGAAAAATTTAATAAAAAGATTATTTTATTATAATGAAAATAATACCAAATTTATTTTTAATATAATGAAAATATGATAATTTTGAGTTTGATTATGTAAGTGTAATTTAAGGAAAAAATTGTAGTTTACTGATTGAAAGTTTAACTTGTTTTCTTACTAAGCTAGCTGCATTTTGAAGAGAAAACTAAGAAAATTTCTTATTCTCTTAATAGTAATGAGATTTGTTTCATTTTCTCTTGTAGTCTTATAGTCTTATTGTATATTTTTACTTTATCAGTTTTTCTTTTACATATAATATGCACGAAACGTAAATTTTAAAATAAAATATATGCTTAGCGGGCTTACCCATGGCCTCTTAATTATGCCTATACCCGTCCACGAATGCATGCTTGGCCCTTCCGTCAAATAATTTTTTATTTTTTCTTATCCTAGTGGGCCATATGAGCAGAACCTAGCGGTCCGGCCCAAACTTGATCAGCTCTACTTATATCCCAAATACGAGTAATATAATATGAGGTCCTTATACTTCAACTTATTCCAACATTACATATCTGTCATTAGTTATCTGTATTTTGAATAGTAGTCCATTTTTTTTAAATACAATATTAGGACATTATGGTTATCTTATTGATGACTTATTCCAACTTTTTATATCCGTTATTAAATATCAGTATTTTGAATAGTAGTCCATTTTTTTAATTCGCTATTCTATGCAAATAGTGTGCTGTCTTAACTCCAACTCAAGACTAAATAAAAATAAAAACGGGCTGAGAAGCAAGTTGAATCCCAAATTGTAAATTTAAATTACGAGGGACTTGACAAATGCATTATATATTGAGTTGGTCAACCTTAAGATGGGCTATTTTTTACCTAAACAAATAAGACGGGTTTTATACTCAGTTTACATCTAAATATAATCACGTTTGAAAAACAAGTTACGATTAGCTGTAACAATAATTGAACCATAATGGTTACATTTGTCAATAAAATGGGTATAAAACTCCGTCATAAGGTTCAGACCAAAGTTAGTCCGTCTGAAACAAGAATTAGTGTATTATATCATAGATCATAGATTCTCATTTAACCTATCTTAAGTCAAATAGTTAGATAAGACAAAATAAAAGTTCATAGATACTAGTAAAATAATTGTTTTATCTAGACAAAGGGATAATATTTCCCCGTTTTACTAATAAGACGGATATACTCGTCTTTAAGGACATCAATTGTTAATTATATATACGGAGTAAACCCAAAGTGGTGATGTCGTGCATGCATGCATGCCTTCCTCTTTTATATTTAACTGCACATCATCTTCCTTCTTCATCAGTTAGCCTATTCCTTAGCCTCTCACTTCCCCTTTTATATTTACTTTTTTTTTACCTCTTTTACCGCTTCACCACAAAACCAGATAATCAACATACATATTGTCATGGCCGACGCCGGTGCAGGCCAGATTGTCACAACGGCCGCTCAGTGGATTGGCAATTTGTTGATCCAGGAAGTTCACTTGCTACAAGATGTCAAATTTCAGGTTATTTATTTATTACTTATAAATAAGTTGTTCTTTTACATAATGAAACCGTCTCAGAGTTGTAACATCGTTTCACTCAATAATTATTGTTTCCAGTACTTTTTATTCAAGTTGCTCCCTCCCTCCCATAATCCCATCTACTCATCCACAAATTCTCATTGAAGACGGATATTATCCATCTTCAGTGAATACGGGTCGGATCCCTCTCACAAGAAAACAAGTGAATTGAAAGGGTAAGTGGGGATCCATTTAGTTCCTCTTGCCCTCTCATTTGCCTCTTTGTGAAAGCGGATCCGCTCCATCTTCATTTCATTGAGACTTGAAGACGGAAATGTTCCATCTTCAATGAGACCAAGGGTTAATAATTTATATAGTGTGTGCAAATTGGTTAAAGGTCAGGTTTAATACTCCCTGCATACATCATGATTATATTGTCCAACTTTATTATTTTGGGTGAATACTAAAAGCTAATAAAAATGAGTAATTTGTAACGTAAATATTTACTAAATTTTAAAAGGAGACAATAAAACTAGGATGAACGGAGTATCTGTTGGATGTAATTGTTGTTCAACATAATAAAGAATTGCAGTAGAAAGAGAAGTTGTAATTGAGAATGATAGAGAAAGATTGAATTGATTTGTATTGTATTAAAGTGAATATGAGTTGTTGTGTTACAATGAATACATAGGTTGCCTTATATAAGAATGGGCTGACTTGTGCTCAACTAACTCTGTAACTAACTTTCCTGAATATCAGCTAACTAACTTTAACTAACTTTCGTTCCTATATTCCAACACCCCCCCTCAAGTTGGAGGGTGTGGGAAACAACCCCAACTTGGATTGCAGAGAATGATGTTGAGGGCCACTTAGAGCTTTAGTACATATATCAGCTGGTTGTTCTGTTGTAGGAATATAAGAAAGAGTAATTAATCCTTCGAGTAGTTTTTCACGAACAAAATGACAGTCTATGTCAATGTGTTTGGTTCGTTCGTGAAATACTGGGTTTTTAGCAATGTGGATTGCAGCCTGACTATCACATTTGACAGGTATTGCATTGATATTAGGAACCTCCAATTCAGTTAGTAATCGACTGAGCCATGCTAATTCAGCAGTAATTCTTCTCAGCGATCTGTATTCTGCCTCTGCAGAGGATAATGAGATTGTTTGTTGTTTCTTAGACTTCCAGGCTATTAGACTTCCTCCCATGAATACTAAGAAACCACTGACAGACCTGCGAGTGAGTGGACATGCAGCCCAGTCTGCGTCACAGTACCCTTGTAAAGTGTAAGTATTTTTATTGTTCAATAGAATACCTTGTGATAAATCTGCTGCAATGTATCTTAAAACATGTTCAGCAGCTGTCCAATGTTGATCTCTTGGGAAGGCCATGAACTGGCTAAGCAATTGGACAGCAAAAGAAATATCAGGTCTAGTATTAGTTAAGAAATTCAGCTTGCCTACTAATCTCCTGTAAACAGCAGGTGCTTCCATTAGGTTTCCTGACTCTGAATCTAGCTTTATGGAAGGATCAAGAGGACAGGTGACAGGCCTACATCCTGTGTAACCAAACTCAGATAGTAACTCTTTTGCAAATTTCCTTTGTGTAATGGCAACACCATCCTTTGTGTCCAAAAATTCCATTCCTAGGAAATAATTGAGATTTCCCAAGTCCTTTATCTTGAATGTGTTGTCTAAATATTGCTTGAGGCTTATTATTTCTCCTTCATCATCTCCTACTACCAAAATATCATCAACATAAATAGCTAGGAATACAACTTTACCATGATTCTTCTTAATGAATAATGAGTAATCATTTGGAGATTGTCTGAAACCCTTTGCTTTTAAGGCATGAGTAAGCTTTGCATTCCATTGTCGAGAAGCCTGTTTAAGGCCATAGAGGGATTTCTGTAACTTACATACCATATTTTTCCCTTGTACATTCATTCCTGGTGGTATCTTCATAAAAACTTCCTCATCTAGATCACCATGAAGAAACGCGTTGTTGACATCAAGTTGTGTCATGCTCCATCCTTTCTTTACTGCAACAGCAACTAGGCTTCTAATTGTTGTCATCTTAACCACAGACGAAAAAGTTTCTGTGTAATCAATGCCTTCCCTTTGTGTATAACCTTTAACTACTAGTCTTGCTTTATATCTTTCTATGCTGCCATCTGACTTGTGCTTAACTTTAAATACCCATTTGCATGAAATGGCCTTTTTATTGGATGGAAGAGGAACAATGGACCAGGTATTGTTATCATCTAATGCCTTAAATTCAGCATTAATAGCAGTCTGCCATTCTGGGAAGACAGAGGCCTCTTCATAGCTTTTGGGCTCTTGAATAGGAAGTACAGATGGGACAGTATTCTCAACATTTAAATGAGCCACAGATAAACATGCACCATTATGCATGACATGATGTTCAGACAAAGAAGTCAATGTGTGTGGACATAATTGAACATGTGCAGCATTACATCTTTTGGATGATTTAGGACAAACATAATTCTGTAGATAAGTAGGAATTCTTGTAGGACGAGTAGACTGTCTAGGAGCAATGATACTTGCATTTTCATGTGAATTTGAAGACTGGATATTAGCA
>JAIUZE010046094.1:0-57296 GCA_022085475.1 Heliosperma pusillum | reverse complement strand
ATTTAACTTGCATGTATAAAAGTTTTGAAAAACTACCTATTTCCGCAATATAATTCACATGCTTGTTTGTTTATTATTTCCGCATTCGCGAGGGTTGTCACAGTTGGTATCAGAGCTTTATCGCTCCCGACGCACACACGTGAACCCTAAACTTAAACTACTTGACCTTGAAATAATAAATGGGAGATGGGTAGAAATTAAGGACTTACTTGGTAGTCTTGGTGTACTTGATGTTTGTTAGGTTCTAACTTGTTTGTTGATTGTGTTGAGTGATGTTATGTTTGTTTGTATCTACCGTCTTAAGGTGGATCAATGTGTTACCTAGAAAAAGTATCCTCTACCGAAGATTGAAGATTGACAAGCCTAATTAAAGTGTATTTCTTCCTCGTCTATGAATTCTCTCGTCCTTCTTGTATTATGCTCTCTTCCTTCTATCTTGGTGCTTCTTTCTCTTCCATCTTGTTTGCCTCTTGGAAATTACTCTTGATAGTTTCCTCCATTTTACCTTTGGTATCCTTACCTTCCTCTTGTAACATTTTTGTGGATGCCATACCCAATTGTTGGTGGTATATTGTACTTGGTTGGAAGAATTTTAGACTTTGTGGACTATTAGTGTTTGTTAGAATGAATTTGTGATTTGAGGAAAATGGTATAGATCTAATTTCACCATATGGTGGTGAGAGTTGGTATCGTTGAGGAAAGTATGGTAAAATATGTTTGATGATTTTAGTGTATAAATGCTTGTCATGACTTGTATGTAAATAGTTCATGATATTCGATGGTGTAAGTTGAATGAGTTGGCTAGGATTTCTTAACTCATTAATAATTTAATCTTTTGGACTTTAAAGGTGTAGTATTGTTTTGAAGACCATACTTATGATATGTCTAAGTGGTGTAAATGAGAAGCTTTAAATGATATCTTGAGGTGCGAAATACTTTTGAGGTTAAGCGACTTCTTGTGCATGGCTTCCTATTGTGTGTTTGTGAGTATAGGCTTGGTGGAAAAGCATTTGGCTGTAGTTCTTGGATTTAAAGATATGATCTTACCTTAGAGTATCGGAGACTCGTTTGAAGTAGTAAGGTTTCGTTGTAAGTTGAACCATATTACTTGAGGATTATAGATATGAGCGAGGTTCGATGATGTAATCAATGATGGAAATACCTTGGGATGTTAATGATAATGTTTGGCTTGATGTTGTACTTTGATAATAATGAACTCGTGGGCTATAGACTTGAAAATGACCGAGTATAAGAGAGTATTGGTTAGTCCTTCAATTTAAGAAACCTTTGAGGTTGTGTTGAATATTTGAGCTAAAGGAATGTTATTATACTTAAGTTGCAATTCCGCAATTGGGAATCCGTGTTATATGAAAGTATGGATGAATTGGGTTGTAATCGATTTGTTAAAAACTAGGTGTACCTTACTCCGATGATTTGTGGTACGAGGGTCCCTTCTAAGAGACCTTTGTTATTGAGATGATTTGCTTTGCTATCGCCCTGAGTTTGAAAAGGGAACTTTGTGGATTAAATCTTAAACCCTTACTCGTGCCATCATTCCTTTTCATTTCCATTCTTGAATGTTTTTGTCAAGATTGATCTTTAAGAAATTACAAGCTCGTACTTTCTTTCTTACTCAGATATCTTCATAACTCTACTATCTGCTTTGTCTCTTCCTCAACCTCGTTTTCCTTTTTCGCCTTCGTCTTTTCATTCCTTCTTATCATAGTCTTTTGATGTTGCCTCCTAATGTTCCTTGTATCATGTTCTTTTATCCCTACTCTCTTGTGAGCTAGTTTTCTTATTAGCTAACATAAGGATTAATAGGTGTGTTTTAAAGAAGTTTCCAATATGGTACCTACCGTCCTTTTGAGCTAGTTTCGTGTTTAAATGATTATAAAGAATTGAGGATAAGCTTAGGATGAAACTCTCCTAGTGGTTTAGACTATGAAAACTTGAAGTTGCAATATCATTTTTGAGGATCGAAATAAGCATAATGATAGTCGGTAGCTGTGGTTAGGAAGTTTAGTGATTTCTTTAAGTGTTACTTGGGAGATTGTGGTCTTTAAATGTTGGATCCTAACGGGAATAATTACCTTGTGGAATTTGGATTGGATGACCAAACTTGAGGAATATCGTCATAAGCGAAAACCGATGTATTGAGAGTTTGAAAGAGCTAAATAAATTTATTTACGGTCCCATTGCCCTATGATTGGCAAAAGTTAAGTGAAATGAGATTGTGTGACTAATCTCTTTTGAGGATTTGTGTTTTAACTTCTGAAGATGAGAAAGTTCATTGTTAATAACTTAGGATAATGAATTTTGGAATAAATTGGATCAAAGGATTTCATAGTAAGCCTCTTTTACCTTGTGGTTGTTAGCGATCATGTTTCCCTAGATATAAATATTTTGTTGGTGGTTTCTAATAAGAGTTTTGATGGAGCTAAGAAGATTAGATTCGCAATGAATTCTCATGTGGATTGTTAATTGTGGAGTCTACCGTGCCGATGGACCTCAGTAGATTCTAATTGGACTTGAATAATTGGGATTTGTTACTCGAAGTTTCATGATTATGAAGTATTTTTGTAGGATTTCGGATGATTGAAAATGATGAGTTGCAAAATGGGTAAATTGTATTCGCTTGAGGATCTAGTTTATTAGTAGAGTTAGTGATGTTGAATTCTTATAGATCTTCCTGCCGTCTTCATCGTGATCTTCATATCCCTAAGAGTTCGATTTGTTTCATTTTTGCGTGTTTTGTATATATATTGTTATCGTGATTTGTGAACTTTAAGTTCGAGTCGCTCTATGTACGTGTAATGTCTTGTTATTTGATTTTATCTTGGATAAAACTTTCAAACTTCCATATTATATTTCTAAGTTAACGTTTCAAAGAAGTTTAAAAATGGTTTGTGTACCCTCTTTTTGGAGAAAATGGATTTCTTTTGCGTTTATATTTGGATTTTGCGTTTGGTTGGATGTTTGCACTTGTTATTGGAGACGTCTGATAACTAGTCCTGCACTTACTAACGTTGTTTTGAATTTCGACTTCACTATTTCGACAAAGATTGGTTTGGATAATTAGAGTTCTCGTTCGCGACGAGCATTCTTGAGATCCGTAAGTAAAATTTCACACTTATGAAAATTCTTCTTTAAACCGTTTTCTAGATGAACTTCGTTTCATAAATATTTTTCCCTTATAAAAGTTTTCGTATTAATTTTGAAAACCGATTCTTGTCCTTGATACTTTTATTTTCTATTCTCAAGTTTCGAGGACGAAACTTTTTAAAAGGTGGGGTGATTGTAACCCTATTTTTCTAGTAGAAATATTTTACGAAATCTTTTCAGCAAATTTAAGTTTTAATATATAATTTTAAGTTTCGAGTCGAATTTAGAATTTCCGAGTTCGTATTCGGAATTTCTGCGAGATTCCATGAAAATCCCGTCTTAAGGCGAGTTTGACTTTTCTTGACTTTTGAGTCGAGTTTGACTTTTCTTGACTTTTGAGTCGAGTTTGACTTTTCTTGACTTTTGAGTCGAGTTTGACTTTTCTTGAATTTTAAGTGGTCTTTGACTTTTCTTGAATTTTAAGTCGTCTTTGACTTTTCTTGAATTTTAAGTCGTCTTTGAATTTTCTTGACTTTCGAGCCGTCTTTGACTTTCGTTGACTTTCTCCTATATATACTCCCTCATACTCACCTTAACCTAATTCACTCCCTCACAACTCAATCTTCTTCTTCCTCACCATAAACACCCAAAACCTAGCTTCCATTTCTTCCAAGCTTAGATTCGTCATAGTTCGTTCATTTCTCGCTCAAATTCTCGTAAGTTCGTCTTATTCTTCCCCTCTTATCTTCCTCTATCCGTATTGGTAATAAAATTACCGTCTTTCTCGCTTTTTAAATTATCCGTCTTTCTTAAGGTGAATGATATTCATCTTTTATTATCTAATTGTATGTAGGTGGAGATTAGGAAAGCTTAGTAACCGTTTAAAGACGCGAAAAGGTAACGGTGAAGGGTTACTCGATATCATTTACGTGTTTTAATGTGTTTTCCATGTTAGAAATCATATTTAGAATATGATTAGTAATCTTAGGAATTTTGTTGTTGATGATGGTTGTTGTTAGTTGATAATTGATATGAGAATTGATGAATTGTGATGATAGATGATACTTGTATTATGCCTTAGTGAAATTGTGGTGACTTGTGTGACTCTCACCTGTCCGAATAGGACGCAGGCTGCGTCGTAGGACGCAGGCCGCGTCACCCGCTGCCAAACAGAACTTTTCCTGCACTGACCCCTTTTCGTAAAATGATCATATCTCCTTCGTTGCTTGCTTGTTTTGGGCGTGTGATATCTCGTTGGAACCGTAAGAGGATAAGCTATCACCTCCACTTTGAATTTCTGCATTACCATGTCTAGAACTTTAGTTATGACCGTTTGAAGTGGACCCTTGTTTTCGTTGGTTTCCAAACAATGTTGTTTTGGAGAGGTGATCTATGTTTTTATTCATTATGCTTCATAAACTTGTTCAAATGCTTATGTATCATGTATTGACTCATGTTTATCATATTTAAACTTATATGATTCCCTATTCTCATGTTTTGTGACGGTTTTGGTATGTTCCCACTTTGAGTCGGTTTTTACAAATGATACGGTTTGAGCACTATTTTGTCTTGTGCTTTGTACTCTCATTCCTTGGCTACCTTCCCGTTCGTAAGGCTGGAATGTCGGAACGGAGAGGTATCCTACTGCTTAATTGCATGTGTAGTGGGCATATGACGACGTTGTTGGGAGTTGAACGCTATGCGTTGTTCGACCCGGCCGTCAAATGTTGTATACTTGCGAGGTGGTGTTATGTGCATGTAGCGTACCGCTTGTTATGACGCTTGAGCTGTGTTTCCGCCTCTTTCGTGAATTGATCTACCGAATTTGGGGTACTCGGCATATATATTGTAAGCCCGAGTCTTGGATGTGAAACGTTTTATCGCATGTCGAATCAGAACACGTTATATTCCGAGATCCTGGCCAGGTTTAGACTAGGAGCCTTATCGTTCCTACCAGGAGGAAATGTGTCTACATAGGCGAAATGTAAGCATCGCGTATGAGTTCAGGGATATATGATCCCGTGGATGCCTTTTAATCATACTTGCCATGTACACGATGCTAGTGCGTTTCATTTACCGTGAGAGATGTCGTCTGTGTCGTCGTTCTTTGAATGCGTGATTTCATGATATTGTTCATGGTCATTGCATGATGGGACACCGTCAATGTCTTGGTTCGTGAATGGATGATAATATGTGGTTTTATTGTGATCATCGCATGACTTGACTTGGTTTGTCTGTCGAGTCTCAATCTTATCAATCTTATAACGCTAACGGTGAGATGCAAGCCCTAGTGAGCGTATTCGGTTGCCTAAGAGTGTCTTCCCCGAGTCTTTGAATAACATGATGGTTACGGATTTGATTTCCACATGATCTTATCATTATATATATGATTGCCTATCTATTCTTATCGTATCTCACATGTATATCTATATATGCATGATTTAACTTTTGTATTTCCTTATATGTACGTTTGATGTGATATGGCTGGGAGAACCCGGAGTTACTCCCCACTGACTGTGGCGTTCATGTTTTTCATGAATGAACAGGTTGCTTGCAATGGATGGCTTTTTGCTTTGACTATTTTGGGTTCGGGTGTGAGCTAGCGGGTGTTGGTCCCTGGAAGTTTTCACCTCTAGACGATATTAGCTAGTTTTGCTAAACACTTGTTCTTTGGTAACATTTTTTGAGACCCCGTCTCTTTGTTGTATTTCCGTATTTTAATTTGTAATATTTTGACACACCTCGTGTTATATATCTTGCATGTTTAAAGGTTTTTAAAATACCGTATTTCCGCATATTATTTCACATGCTTGTATGTTTTATATTTCCGCATTCGCGAGGGTTGTCACAACAACGTAAAACTAGTTAAGAACTAGGGAGGAAACCAAAAGAAAATGTTCTTAGGTTAGACTCAAGGCTAGTGAGGAGACCAAAAGAAAGCGTTCTTAGGTGAATCCTTAGACTAGTGAAGAGACCAAAAGAAAATGTTCTTGATATAATAAGATTATGATCTATGAAGTGAAAGCACCTAGAGATTTTAAAATTTGATTTTATAACGTAAGAGACTTATGAAACTATGTGGAATCTATGCAAAGGTATGATATATTTGGAGTTGTCCAATAAATCATTCCATAGACAAAAGCTAAGTTAATGCGTAACTGTGCTTAGATCCATATCATCAGTAAAATACCTCATAGTTGGTGTGTACAAGATAGACAATAAAGCCACATGTCCAAATAGGGATTTGGAATGGATGTGTACATGACACAAGCCTAAGGTATCTACCTAGAGGTTATGATGATCTTTTGTATTATGAGATATAAGAAGCGTTTCACTCGAATTGTTTTAAAGTCATGTAAAGACCTGAAGTTCAGAGGGACTTAAAGTCATGAAGTTCAGTGGGAGAAATTGTTTTCCACGTGAATGACGTATCACTCATTGTGTGTGACGTATTCATATTACCTTTTTGAAAGGAGTGGTTGAATTTTAATGCTGGATGAAAGAGGGCAACATGTATACTAAAATAAAAATCTATTGTGGAATAGAAGATTTTATTTTGGCATTTAGAAAAGTGTCTTATATCGATAAGATCCTTAATCTATTTCAACAAGTTAAATAGGTTATTCATGTTGATGAAAGTGGGATCACTGTGAAAGGGTCATAGTCATCCACTGAACCTAAGAGTTGTTGAACTCATGAGTACTAATGTTTCCACCAGTAGGCCAATCATGTATGCCATTACATACACGTACCTAAATAAATTGTATGCTAGAAGCATGACAAGCGTATAACAAATCAATCCACATGTGTGCCATTGGATAGCCTACAAGAACATCCATAGAGTTCTCAAGGAGAACTAGGAATTCATTCTTATGTTTGGTAGAGAAAACTTGGATATGTGGTAAAGGTTACACAAACTCAAATTTCCAAACTTATAAGGATTTATCAAAATCCTAGGCGTACTTTTGTTATACAAGAATCGAATAACTAAAAGGATGATTAAAGAGTCAATCATTATAAATTCTACAAATAGAGACTTAGTACATTATGATGAGGATAAAGTGGCTTACAAGGAACTAATGGTAGATCCTTTCACCTAAATACCTATCAGTTATCATGATAACGAGTGGGAGCATCTTTCAAGTTAAAGGGCCCAAAACTAGATAAAGATCTACACATGTACATAGATGAATTCATGTTATTAGGAATAACGTTGGATGGAAGGAAAAAGCAATTCACAAGGTTGGAATAAATGAATACATGGTATATTCACTAACCAAGCCTTTATTGCATTTAATAAGATCGTCATGAATTGTCATGGATGACATAAACTTTAGATTATATGATATGAAACAATAACATTGTGTTTATTGTTCATATATGATAATCACATTTATCGTTTGCGTTTCTAAAACTCGTTTTGTGCTTTGTTATATCCAAATGGATTGTAGAGACAATTTTTGGACTCCATTAAAGTGGACTGGATTAACATAGCATTGGCCCCTAGTTGCTTATATGATGTGACGTCTCCAAGTGACTAGAGTGTGATGCGATTGATGGCATGTTCAAGTGCCATAGGGTCATAAGGGATGACCAGTCTATCATATAGACAGACTGTAAGGGACAATCTGTCGGACAGTGACCGCTTATAGAGTTCTGGCAATTCTTGTAGCCTGGTCGTGGCAAGAGCTACTATAGTATTCTTTTGAGTCAATTCTTTGACTAAAGACTGTTCGCCTAAGGTGGCACAGTTTCAGAGTGACTTTGATTTATGCTCTACGACCTTCGTAATTGGGGTCAAATGGGCATCTTTTGGGCATCTTTTGGGTCATGATAAACTGTGGCTATGCAAAGGGAATAGTGCGATAAGAATTGTCCACCCCTTGTCAGGGTTGTATTAAAATCTTAAGGCCACTCGAGGAGGAGTAAGCTGAAAATGCGTGGCCACGCTCGAAAGGTATCTATGGTAGATAATTCCGGTCAGACAGTTACTCTCCAGATAAAGGAAACCACTCTCGATATGATCAAATGCAAGTACGACCTGCAAGACACCTTGCATTGAGTGGGAGATCGTAATAGGACAAGAGAATTGGTGACGCACACTTGTCTCAAATAAGTGGGAGAATGTTAGAGTAAGTGTCCTCAACCATAGTGCGATCTTATAATTGAATCTCAATAATAAGAATACAAAGGGATGAAGAATATTATAGTCAACTGGTCAACAGAAATCGGTAACGATTGGCTCAATTGAGTTTGACGTTGCTGTCGTATGACGGTGGTGATCAGTTGACCCCTTGAGGTCACGCCTAAAGGACAATCCCCTAATCATGTACATTAATTAATTGTATAGCGATACAGATTAATTAATCCCTTAAATTGAACTAAGTTTGAATTGTAAGTGAGAAATATATCTTATTGTAATATGATTAAATAAGATTCATTTTAGTAATTTAATTGTTATATTACTAAGAATGCATTATGTTTATAAAACATTTGAGATAAGCAAAATTGGTTGATTATAATTACAAATTATTGTATATTATACTAACCAAATATGAGATGACCCATTTATTCAATTATTTATAAAGTGTGACTTAAAATGTTAAGTCCAATTTATTTGTTATGAAATTGCATTTAAATTAGTTAAATGTACATTTATAAGCTAAATTACATGTCACATGCCACATGTCACATATGTGACAAATGACAAATTACAAAAATAAAATTGACTTCCATTTTAAGTGGAAAACCGGTGATGGGGCTGTAGGGTAGGTTTTTGGCGATTGAGTGTTGTTCTTATTAAGATACTACAACATGATTATTACCTAAAGACCTAGACTTAAGCTACTTTCTTGTTAAGAACAAAAAGTAAAAGGCATCCATCTTTCCCTATGCTTGGCCGGATTCAAGCATGCATAAGAGGACTTGTTCCTCTTATTTTTACTACTTGATCTATTTTATTTGTAGTATGCTTATCTCTCCTCTTCTCTATCTCTCACTAACAAGAAAAACTTGAAGAAGTTCTTCACCAAATCTTAGAGTTCATATTTTCTAATAAGATTACTAGAGTAGTAATAAAGTTATTAGATTTATATTATTAAGGGCTACTACATTTATATACTAGTGTAGTATTTTGTACAGATTCAAAGGGTTGTCTTGGTGCTACTAATAGGAGTGTTCTTATACTAAGAACTTGGAGTTCATCCTTATATTCATAGCTCAAGAACAATATTTGAAAGGAGTTCAAATATTGTGCCCATTTCCTTTATTTTCAATGTAAGAAATTGTTCTTCTCTCATCTTTTGTTATGCATGCATAAGGTCCAAATAGTTTAAGAGTAAACTAATAATGATTTTATATTAGAAATGTCTAATATCGAGTTTAAGAAACTTACAAAATATACGCCTCGCAACCCCAAATGCTCATAAATGACAAGTAAGGAGCGTTTCCTTTCCATATCTCATATGCAGTCTTATCTGCCGCTTTAGTTGGGCTACGATTTAGTGAAAAAATTGCGGTTAAGATAGCAAATCCCCAAAATGTTTCAGGAAGCTCTGTAAGACTCATCATTGACCGAATCATATCTAATAAAGTTTTGTTTCTCCTTTCGGACACACCATTTAGTTGGGGTGTTCCAGGAGGAGTCCATTGTGATACTATGCCACAATCTTTTAGATGTGAATCAAATTCATTATTAAGATATTCACCACCACGTTTGGATCGTAGGGTTTTAATCTTCTTATTCAATTGGTTTTCTACTTCATGTTGAAAGTTTTTGAAATTTTCAAAAGCTTCACTCTTATGCCTCATTAAGTAGACATATCCTTATCTACTCAAATCGTCGGTAAAGGTAATGAAATAGTTATAACCACCTCTAGCTTGGAGAGTCATTGGGCCACATACATCCGTATATACAAGGCCTAATACCTCACTTGGTCGTGTTCCTTTTCCCGTAAAAGGAGCACGAGTCATCTTGCCTAAAAGGCAAGATTCGCATACACCATAAGATTCGTAATTAAATGGTTTGAGAAGTTTCGTTGAAACAAGTCTCTTTATGCGTCGTTCATTTATATGACTTAAACGACAATGCCAAAGGTATGATTGATTAGTTTCACCTAATTTGAGCTTCTTACTCTCTACATGATAAACTTCATTAACATTATCTAGAACATAAATACCTCCAATAGAGACGGCTTTACCATAAAACACATCATTAAAAGAAAACGAACAACTATTGTTCTTGATTACAAAAGAGAAACCCTCCGCATCAAGCACAGATATGGAGATAATATTCTTGGTCAAGGAGGGTAAAATATAACAATTATTTATATACAATTCAAGCCTACTAGCTAAGGTGAGTACATCAGTTCCTACGGACACAGCAGCTACCCTTGCTCCATTCCCCATGCGTAGGTCTACATCACCCTTGGCTAATGCTCGCACGTCCTTCAGCCCCTGTAAATGATTACAAAGATGAGAACCACATACGGTATCAAATACCCAAGTAGAAGTGCAAGCATTGTTAATATCTATCATATATAGAGAAGAGAGGATTATACTTGACGGTGTCACACATCCATCTTTCTTTTCCTTCAAATACTTGGGACAATTGCGTTTCCAATGTCCCTTAGCCTTGGCATTGCTATACATTATAGCTTTGCCCTTTCCTTTTCCATGCTTCTTAAATTGGGCCTTAGCTTTGCCCTTTCCCTTTTGAACCCCAAGACTTAAGTTCTTCAACTTCGTTGAAAGAACATCCCTTTTCTCACTCCCACTTGCCTCTATATCCCGTTCGACTTGGGTAAGGAGAGCATGAAGCTCGTGAAAGCTCTTGTCCATGACATGCATGTTGTAGTTCGCCCTAGTTTGGGCGAACTTGAGAGGAAGTGAGTGAAGGATGCGGCCAACCGCTAGCTTCTTTGGAATTTTAACCCCTAGACGCTCTAGGGTGTCCACATGCTCAACCATCTTGAGCACGTGTGGGCCAACCGTTTGGCCCTTGTCTAGCTTGGCTTCAAAAATCCATGTCATAGCATTGTATTGGCGTATGTCAGGTGACTAAGAAAACGCCAAAGTCACCCTCGAGAATATCTCATATGCTCCTAGGATGATGTATTGTTGCTTAAGACTATAGGACATTGACCAAATCAAGACCATCTTGACGTTATTGGATACTTTCAAGTACTCTTCATAAGCGGCTTTGGCCGCATTAGTGGCCCTTGGGTCGGGTTCATTGGGAGGGGTTTCGTTCAAGTAGCGCAAGACGTTATCCGATAACGCCGCACTCTTAATCGTTTGCTCCCACTCGAAGAAATTAGATCCATCGTCTTTTAAGATGCATTTGTCCATTACGGACCTTAGCCATGAGCTTTGTCAAGTTGAACGACATTGTTGTTATTGTTTGCCATTTGGGAATTGAATTACTACAACAAAATTAGGAAATATTAACATTCAATGTTTTAAACAATTTTACTTGTGAAAACAATTTTAAACAAGTCACTAATATAATGACCCCTCATGAAATTATATAAGCAATTCCAAGACCCGCATTTTAGATAAAAATGAACATGTTATGCCACTTTTATGTAATAAACGGTAAGTCAACACTTTGACTAATTCTACTCCTAGAACTCTCGGTCGACGGATTTCATCCAAACCCGTCTCCTAGTCCCAAGATAACGCTTATCCCGTTGAGACAAACCCAATTTAGGCATGTGATCGCATCACTCTACTTACCCGAGGTAAAAAGGTCCACGGTGTGGTTGTCCTAATGAACACGAGATTCATAGGTGCTTTAATTGGTAAGGCTAAATCTCAATTCAATTTTAACTTTTGTGAGAGGTCTTGCCAATTTAGTTATTAATTGCCTATAAGTGAACTAAGTCGGCGAATTTTAAATAACGTTGAATTGACAATGGCGAAATAAAAATGCATGTTGGTGATTTTGGCATGAGCGGAAAACATAAACAAGCAATTAACAATTAATAAATCCTAGTAGTGTCACCTAGCTAATCTTATTAACTAGATTATTACAAAATCGGAAACCAACTCCTTGGTCCCTTGCCTCTTCATGGAAAAACTCCAAAATGGCACCATCTTTTGGAACACCGACTTCGGAAAACTCCGTCTTCATAATAAATAATTACAAAAATACAAATGAATACATAGCAAATTCCTATTATACATTTGATCCATAAAATGAAATTAATAATTATTACAAAACGGCGATACGAGATCGCAATAAATTACAACCGAAACAGTATTCCCTTACATTACGGGTAATACCGATTAAAAATCATCTAGGCCATACTAGGTACAACTTGCATTAAAATAAATAAATGACATTCGTTCATTCAACATAAACAATATAAATAAAATGCTGTAAAAATCATGCCAAAATCGCCCTAAACACTTGCCATGCTCATTCTAGCTCGGTTTTATGGATTTTATTGATTTTTAATCATTAAAAAATCAATAATCAACACTTCAATCATATTTAAGCTCAAACTAGTTATAGAATTTGATTTAGAACTCAAAATTAGTACCCACTAATTTTGTTTGTGTTTAATTAGTTTGATTTAATTGTATTTACTAAATATAGAGGTTTAATCATATCATTGATGAAATAAACCCAAAATAAAATTAAACATCATAAAAATTTGAAACCAAAATTTTTTTACATTATGGAACATTTCCAGGAACTCTAAAAATAAAACACTTGCCCAAAATATATTAAATTAATTTAATGACCAAATAACTTTGTATTTAACGGTTTTATCAAATAAAAACCATTAAATAAATTAAAACAGTGAAACAAATTATGAAATTTCACCAACATGATATAATTCAGAAAGTAAAATGTACCATAAAAATTTCATGACCAGAAAAGGACGTTTCAATTTTATGAACATTATAATCTCATATTATCGACTTTTATCTCATAAAAAACAATAAACATGCAATACTAAATTAAAAGTCATAAAATTTTACATACACTATGTAAGACATGCATGTGAGATCATATTAAAATCTCATGGCGAGAATCAACATGCAAGTATTTTTAGTTAACTTTTAACTCACAAATTGCATGTTAACTCGGTTTAAAAGGCATAAATCTTAATAAATAGTAAATAAATACGTAAAATCCCCAAATTAGACCACAAACATTTTGATGTCAGTAGGTAGGCATGCACAAAAAAATTCGTGCAAATCAAATTTAAACTTTAATTTTTGATTTTATTGGTTATCTTATAACTTTAACAAAAATGCCCAAAATGAACATGCATGCTACAAGCTAGCTCTGATACCACATGAAAGTCCATAGACCCTAATTAGACTCCTCTAATTAGTTACTAATTAACTTATTAATTTAGTATCTAATGATCTATGTAACATGCATGCAAATATAAAGGCATAAATAAACATAAGATGAAAATTTTCTTTTATTGAGAAATTTCGGTATTTATGGGCACAATAAGAAACTGCTTTTCTTATTGATCTTGAGCTAAAACAAAGAGGATGATCTCCTTAGAATGAACTTTCAATGTAGAAAGTCTCCTTCCAACATGCACCCAAGACTAACCCAAACAATCACTATAATTTTAGACTAGAAAAATATAGTGACAAGTAGTAACTAATATTGGATTTATTACTACTCTAGTAATATAAGAATATTAGTTGATTTGAGAGTTTTAGAGATAAGTTGGAGAAAATAGCAAAACAAGTGGAAAAATGAGCAAATGAAATGAACAACCAAAGTGCCCTTTTATAGGCAAATTTGGCCGGTCATGGTGCTCCATTTTGAGCCATTATTTTTCTTATTTATAATCCCATGCAAAGTGGTAGAGTGTAGGACATAAAATGATCATGTTCATGTCATAACATGTCATAATCAATATGTTGTAGTGTGATACAAGAAATGAACAAAAATCATTTCTTCCACTACTAGGAATCCGGCCTCCACTAGGCAAATATGGTCCATTTTGATTTTTGATATTTGTCCCACAAATACTTATAATCATATGCTTAATTATCTAGTATAATTAAGTGTTAATTTGATCATATAACAATTATATGACTCAAATTAATAATCATTATATACTCAACTATTAAGTGATATTTTACCATTATCTCAATATATAATGGGTCCCACAATGTCCAGTTAATTTATTTTATAACTCTTTATAAAGATAATTAACTAATTACATCAACCTCAAAATATATGCACAACCTCAACTATTAAGTGAATTAACGATTTATTGCTAAATTAAATCTTATTCAATCGTATTAAAATAAGACGTAAAATTTATTCTGAGACAACCCTCGCGAATGCGGAAATATAAAACAAACAAGCATGTGAAATATATAGCGGAAATGTGAAGTTTTAAAAACTTTTATACATGCAAGTTAAATAAAACGAGGAGTGTCAAAATATTACAAACTAAGTGCGGAAAATAACAAAGAGACGGGATCTCTTAAAATGTTAGCAAAGAACAAGTGTTTAGCAAAACTAGCTAAATCGTCTAGAGGTGAAACTTCCAGGGACAACGCCCGCTAGCTCACACCCGAACCCAAAATAGTCAAAGCAAAAAGCCATCCATGCAAGCAACCTGTTCATTCATGAAAAACATGAACGCCACAATCAGTGGGGAGTAACTCCGGGTTCCCCCAGCCATATCACATTAAACGTACATATAAGGAAATACAAAAGTAAAATCATGCATATATAGATATACATGTGAGTTACGATAAGAATAGATAGGCAATCCAATATATAATGATAAGATCCTGTGGAAATCAAATCCGAAACCATCATGTTATTCAAAGACTCGGGGAAGACACTCTTAGGCAACCGAATACGCTCACTAGGGCTTGCATCTCACCGTTAGCGGTATAAGATTGATAAGATTGAGACTCGACAGACAAACCAAGTCACGTCATGCGATGATCACAATAAATCCAACATATTATCATCCATTCACGAACCAAGACCTTGACGGTGCCCAATCATGCAATGACCATGAATAATATCATGAAATCACGCATTCAAAGAACGACGACTCAAAGACGACAATCTCACGGTAAATGAAACGCACTAGCATCGTGTACATGGCAAGTATGATAAAAGGACATCCACTGGATCACATTTCCCGGAACGCATACACGATCACATTTCGTATATGTAGACTAATTTCCTCCTGGTAGCACGACGATAATAATACGGTCCTAGTCTAAACCTGACCAGATTCTCGGAATAAACGTTTTCCGATTCGACATGCGATGACATTTCGCATCCAATACTCGGTCAATCATAGACGCCGAGTACCCCAAATTCGGTAGATCAATTCACGAAAGAGGCGGAAAAGAGCTCAAGCCTCATAACAAGCGGTACGCTACATGCAAATAACACCACCTCGCAAGTACACAACATTTGACGGCCGGGTCGATCAACGCAATGCGTTCAACTCCCCACAACGTCGTCGTATGCCCACTAACACATGCATTTAAGCAGTAGGATACCTCTCCGTTCCGACATTCCAGCCTTACGAACGGGAAGATAGCCAAGGGAATGAGAGTACAAAGCACAAGACAAAATAGTGCTCAAACCGTATCATTTGTAAAAACCGACTCATAGTGGGACATATCGAAAACCGTCACGAAACATGTGATACAAGCGAATAAAATGTCATATATTCAAAACAATAACATTATAAGTCGCTACGTAAAATTATACGATAAACGAACGATTAGAATTATCATAAATGAAAACCGTAAACAAAATCACAAACAAAGTCCAGCAGGAGCCAGCCGGTCAAGCTGACCGGCTGCCGGTCTACCGGCTCAGGCCAATGCCTCATACAAAAACCAACATCAAACTTCAGTGTGTCCCAGCCGGTCAGGCTGACCGGCTGCCGGTCAACCGGCTGGGACCAAAGGGTCTTTTGAAAAACAAGGGAAGGAAAGGGGGTGTCTAAGCCGGTGGTCTGACCGGCTGCCGGTCGACCGGCTGAGCCCAACCTCATAATCTAAAATCACGTAAAAATGCCAAAATATACAGAAGGTGCCCCAGCCGGTGGTCTGACCGTCTGCCGGTCGACCGGCTGGGGTCTCAAGTACACGAAAATCCCATTTTTGCCTAAGGAACCAATTTCAATTATCATCCATTATTATCATAAATCATCAAAATTCATATGAATTCTCAACATACAACATATATCATCATCAACACACTTACCAATCTCACTAACCATATTTTAAATACGGTTTCTAGCATAGGTAACATATAAAACACGTAAATGATACCGAGTAACCCTTCACCGTTACCTTTTCGCGTCTTTAAACGGTTACTAAGCTTTCCTAGTCTCCACCTACATACAATTAGATAATAAAAGATGAATATCATTCACCTTGAGAAAGACGGATAATTTAAAAAGCGAGAAAGACGGTAATTTTATTACCAATACGGTTAGAGGAAGCTAAGAGGGGAAGAATAAGTGATGAGCGAGATTTATGTCGTTCTAAGTCCGCTATCAAACAATATTTATAAGTCCAAACTAAAACTAACTAGGGCAGCTAGTGATAAGTCCAGGTCGATCACAGGGAGGCGTGATGTATCTAATCAGTTTAGGTCGATATTCAATTCTGCTAAGGTGACAGGTTTAACAGGTTGAGAGGTGAGTTTAGAAGGTACGAGATTGAAAGCAGTGAATAAATGAAAACAAATATAAAACGAAGGAAATTTATGAAAATCAGATGAAACGAAGACTAGGGCAGAACGGGTTCACTATGGTGTCAAAGGGATAGGTCGAGCCAAGGTCTAAACAGTCTAAAGTGTGAGAAAGTTGCTTGTTCGGCCTCCTAACCACCCCTAGCGACTCTGATAACTGGTTCGGTCTCACAGAAATCACTATCCTATATGTCTACCGATCGGTATAAGGTTATGCCGATTGGTGTCAGGTCTATCTTCCCAATCACTTGGTCAGTCTCAGGGGAAATACACTAAACAAATGATAACCTAGCGTCCTAGGTCAGTCAACCGACAATTAAATCAAACATAGGTTCAGATGCATAAACGGTTTAATTGGAACCCCCCAAATCCCGGATCCACAATGGTTCACCCTAGCCCTAGCATGCAGATTAGCTACTCATGGTGATAGATCTAAGCATATGAACTACTGTATTAGCATAAGACATCATAGCAAAGCGATGTGGAAACAATAAACGAACGAAATAACTAAATGCGAAACGAAGAAACCTGAAATAGGTCTGAATACAAGGCTATGTCGATCGGCAGAAGAGTATCCCGATCGGCGGAAGTACAAAAACGAACGAAAACTTAAAACTAATCGACTAAAATGTAAACAATAATCTAAAATGGAGTTTTTGAGCGGAAACTCGATCCGTGACAAGGGATCTTGCGTCTAGGGAGAGATACCTCTTGAGATCCCCTGCCTCTCCCACTTATAACCCTCCTTTAGGTCTAGGGTTAGGTTTTCTCTGATTTGGGCCCGATCTCGCGTCCTAGTGGCTTGGGCTTCGATAAGCTCGAGTCCCTTCCCCAACAAAGCGTGCCCCGTGGATTAGAGAGGTAGTTGGACCATCCCTCTAGGCTCCCACCGATTGGTGGATGGGTCTTGATGATAGGTGTGGGCTTGAATTGTCCTGTATAGGTCTTCATTTGATAGTTCAAGGTAGATGTCGGCTCCCAACGATAGGTGGGCTTGTATGAAGTGTCCACAAGGCTTAGGAAGAAGTGGAAAGGGCCCCCAGGATGTCTCTGCCGATCGGTCGTAGGAATTGCCGATCGGTGGTAGGCCATTTGGCCCTTGGTCGATCGGTGGAAGTCATTGCCGATCGGAGGCACTGTTAAATTCCTGCACCGCGCACTGAACTTAAAACGTCCGCCATTTCTTCGTTACTTGGCGGATTTTGGCGTTCTTGGTCTCATTTCGAAGCTAAGAAAGAGATCTATCTTATCCATTTTGAATCGCCTCAATCACATATCTAGAACTCAATCTATTTCCCTTCAAACTATCCAAAATGCATCCAAAAGCACCCCGAGAATTCCTAAACCTGCAATTGAGGAACAAAACATACCAAAGTAGCATAGGCGAGGGATATGACATGAAATCGGCTCAAATGAGCTATAAGTAAGACTGAAATGGGGGCGAATAAGTGTGTAAATGTGCATATAAAATATGCACATCAAACTCCCCCAAACCAAACCTTTACTTGTCCTCAAGTAAACATAAACCAAAGCACACTTAATGACCACGGTAAGAGATAACGACTCTGGACACTCATGCTTTCTGTTCATCCAAACTATGGCTTTCACAAATAGATAAGAACAAGTGCACAAAAGTCGACCTTCAAAATAGGTCTTATACATGCCTAAATTTCAATGTTCTTCATGAATAACGCAAGACCTTGCAAACGAGCTCAAAAGTAGAGACTCAACAAGCACACTCAATAACATGATCCAAGTTCGTAAATAATACTCGTAGTACTAAAAGTTCTCAAGGTATGCCGGGCACAAGGTTGTAATGGGGCTATGTTCAATAGGTGAAAGATGGGTGCGTGCTAACGCGTATGGGAGTGTGGGGCTCAAAAAACTGGTGGTTGCGCTCCCACTAATGAAAAGACCCAGACGACCATAACATTAACCAATACCGATCATAGGCAAAAATTCGAATCTCTTGACATTATCATAACTTCGGTAATTGCACTTCACACAATAGGAATTCACATTTACGTATTGATAGCACCATTTTGGAACTGCTACCTTCACAATAGATCTCAATACTTCACTTTATTGTTTGGAAACTCAACTTTCAATCACTATTCTTGCTGTATAACTTGCTGTGGAGCTGAATTATTCTCCATATATTCAAATAACAATGAAACAGGCCAAAAACAGGGGCTTGCCGATCGTCAAACACCTTCACCGATCGGTGTACTAGGCCACACCGATAGGTATCAGCTCAAAAACTTCAAAAATCAGGCCCTTTTCTTCATTTGACACGTTTTGGTGACATAACTCTCCTATACGCAACCATTACAGTCTGGGTAGGATGTTTTTACGATGTAGTTCATAATTTGTAAGGTTGTAACCAAGGTAGTCAATATAGTCTTGTGAAACGTGGTCAATAAATAGTGGATCCTACATCTAAAGGGACGAATCAAGGCAATTTGGCTTAGTGGAGTTCAAATTTAAGTGAATGCCCGGTCCGCGGACCTAGGGTGCATACCTTCGGAAACTACAACGAGTCAATATTCACACTTATGAATCAAGCACGAGCATACATGTTAAGAATTACAGTACGTCATTGAGAAGCATTTCGATACAAAGTAGATTCACATCAAACACGACGATTTAGACATGTTAGACTCGTTAATCCAATCTAATCTCAATATGTCGTATCATATAAGTTAGGCCACAGTTGAGATGAATTAAGCTAAGTGTATATATCTTCATCGTCGTTTTGCACATCTCAAACCAATACACACACATACACAGTTCTAAAAATTTTATTTTCACGTATGATCATGCAACTGCTTATAGTACATATGAATGAAGCACATATGAAGCACACAATCAAAACCCTCCCCCAAACCAAACTCGTCCTTGTCCTCAATTGACGAAAATCGGTGCAAAGGTGGTTAAAGGAGAATGGGGAATGCAGGTGAGAGTGAAAGTGGAGAGGGTAGACTTACAGAATGAGTGAGAGTTCCCCCAAACCGGTTCAAAGCAAGGCGGTGAATGGTGAACAGATCCTCACCATCCCGAGCTATCATCAGCTAGACGGCTCCGTCATTACCTGTAGCATTACAAAACAGGAGGAAAAATGTCTCTCTCGCTCTCATCTCACAAATGTCTTAAAATGTCTCAAAACGAAAGCAAAAATTGTCTAACTATTACAACTGAAATAAGTTTGTTCCAAAAACGAAAAGCAAATAACAACGGGTTGCCTCCCGGAAGCGCTGGTTTCAGTTAGGTCCCGCACGACCTTGTTTAGCTTTGGATCAAGTGTAGGGAATGTCATCAGCACAGGCCTCTCTTGGCCTCCAAACAGCACGAGCATCCACCGGAGGATGGTTGGCCCATAGTACACTCGGCAGACCGGCAAGTGGTGAATCTACGTGCCCGGTTGATCTCGGATGGCCTCGCCAATCACGTGAGTCATAAATTCCTGCATCCAAAGGTTGAAAAGTCTCCAAGGTGTCTCCAAAGATGTGAGACGGAGATATAACATTAACAGAACAGGCACAACTCATAGCATCAACACTAGCAGGAGACAGGGGAAGGTCAGAACTAACAATCTGGGGCAGGGGATGATCATGGAGCTCTGTGGGGGGTGGATGCCGATCGGCAAGGGTGTGAGGCCGATCGGTGGGTACTGCAGACTGACAGGTGAGGTCTCCAAACTGGTAGGTGGGGTCCTTTAATGGCCGGTTCTGGTCTCTAATGAGCGAATTGGTCTTTACAACTAAGGGAGAGCGGGGTGTATCATAAGGTTTAAACACTAGAAGTTCACCCCCCACCTTAAAAGTCAAGGTCCTCTTAGCAACATCAATTATAGCACCTGTAGTGTGTAGAAAAGGTCTCCCTAAGATGATAGGGATGTCGGCATTTTCAGGTATGTCTAACACTACGAAATCGACCGGTATGTAAAACCCACCCATCTTAACCGGGACATCCTCAAGTAAACCCAAAGGTCGTGAAGTGGTCCTATCCGCCATTTGGACTGTCATATTCGAGCTCTTGAATTGGGTCAAGCCCATCTTCATAGCTAAGGATAAGGGTAGGACACTAACACTAGCTCCTAGGTCACATAAGGCATTATCTATATTAAGGGCGCCTATGGTACATGGGATGCTGAAACTACCGGGGTCACCTAGTTTAGGTGGAGAGTCACTTTGTCGAGGTGCACTACACCTTTCTGTAAAAGCGACGGTCTCAACCTTGGGGAGGGTCTTTTTCCGGGTTAAGATGTCTTTTAGGAATTTAGTATAAGAGGGTACTTGCAAAACTAAATCTAGAAATGGAATAGTGATGTCAAGTTTAGTAAGTACCTCTTTGAACTTACCGAATTGTTCCTCGTAGGGGGGTTTCTTCTTAAGACGACCAGGGAAGGGAAGCTTAATCTTCGTCCCAGCTTCTTCCGACTGCTTCCCCTTGCCCAAACCAGCTTCAATATCATTCTCAGCAGCTTTGAAAAGTTCAGACCGATCGGTATAGGGTATGGGTCGATCGGTGGGAGAGATATTCTGGCCATTTTCTTCGTTTTTCTTCTTCTCAGACCTCTCAGCATTCTTCTCAGAACTTACTGCTCTGTCCTCAGCCTCATAGGTGGTCCCACTCCTCAATGTTATGGCATTCACATGGTGGACATGATCGGTGGTTTTGCTAGGCTGAGATGGGAGGTGGCCTTGCTGCCTTTGAGCTTGTGAGGCAGCTAGTTGAGCTATCTGAATCTCCAAGTTCTTAATAGCCCCCGCCTTTTCTTGGTCCATTTTAGCCACTTGAGCAATGAGGTTCTCCTGGCTTTTCTGCATTCCCATCAGCATCATCCTCAAATCGTTCATATCTGTGAATGTAGGAGGCTTGAAGGGTTGAGGTCTGTTTTGTTGCTGGTATGGAACTTGACCGATCGGTTGAGATAGTTGGCCGATCGGTGGATGCTGGTACTGAGGGTTTGGCCTGTTGTACTGCTGGTTGAAGTTCTGCTGCTGATAGTTCTGATAAGCAGCAACCTGTTCTACTACCCCTGGGTACCCAAAATTGTCCATAGTGTATTGTTGTTGGAGGGCAGCGATCGGTGAGGGTATAGGGCCGATCGGTGGAGCAATCGTCGGGGCTGTGTTGACTTTCAAACTGGCCAACTGGGCTTTAAGATCCTCGATTTGGGCTGTCATACTCTGTTGGAAATGACCTTCAGTGCCTATAGCAGCCAAAGTAGTGGAAGATTGGCCATATTGGAAGATTGACCAAAGTAGGGTTTTTGGTGTTTACTAGAGAGGGAGAAGAAGATGATGAATGAGGGTGAGTTAGGGTTAAGGGGGAGTATATGTAGGGTGAGTCGGAAAAGTCAACGAAAGTCAAAGACGGCTCAAAATTCAAGAAAAATCAAAGACGACTCAAAAGTCAAGAAAAGTCAAAGACGACTTAAAAGTCAAGAAAAGTCAAACTCGTCTTATGACGGGATTTTCATGGAATCTCGCGGAAATTCCGAATACGAACTCGGAAATTCTAAATTCGACTCGGAAAATTAAATTCTATATTAAAACTTAAATTTGCTGAAAAGTATCCGTAAAATATTTCTACTAGAAAAATAGGGTACATTTCCGGGTGTTACATATTCAGTCAGTTATCATATAATTGACTAATAAACTTAATCTGAATGAGTTCCTAACTCAATTTCCAATAAATAACTCTCGTAACCAAACATATATCAAATATATATGCAAATAACTAATTAAACTGTATCATATACAAATAATTAGTTTACTGTTTGGGTCTCATCTTTTAGGTGTGACCGAAAGGGGTCAATTGATCACCGCCGTAATACGACAATAACGTCTAACTCTAGTCAGCTGCTCGTTATTTATTTACGTCAATCAACTGACGTGGAGTATCAATATACTAGTCATCCCACGGATATTCCAAAATGAGATTTAATATATAAATGCACTATTGTGGAGGACACTTACTCCAACAGTTTTAACATCATAATTAGCAAAGAGTTTCTAAAAATGACTAACATGACCCCATTCCGGCTGCAAAACCGCTACCTCCATTGGGATCTCTAGGATCTCAGAAAAAGGGACGCGGATGCTGGTTACATGAGTTGAAGAAGTTTCTATGGCGTTAAACGTTTCCTTCATTATCCGAACTTCTTCATCCCTTTCGGCGTTTTTTCTCCTTTCCTCATCTAGCTCGGCTTGTAGTTTACTTACGACTCCCGGTGCGTAATTTTGCTTCGAGCTAGAAGGCATCCTTACCTTTGAGGCTTGGTAGAATATCTCTTTAGCCGAGCTAAGTCCATACACGGATCCTTTTTTAAAGCCTTCAACCAAGTCAACCCAAATCTCATTATCGGGCGTATCGGGGTGCTTTTCTTTCTCGCCCAAAAAATGCATCCTACAAAATATAAATATTATGATTAAAAATGGCTACAAAATAAGATAAATATTCACAAAAGTGAGCTTATATGTATAAATATAGAATTGTTTGAAACTTACATATAGTTACTTGTCTTTCGGCTTAATGAAGTATCGTCTACCATCTTGGAGTCGGGAATGGGTGTCAAGGAAGAGCTCCGGAGCCGTGGACATCTTATCTTTTTTCTTCTTACCCTTCTAAAAGAAGAAAGACATGTTTAAGAAGATTTTAATAAATGGACTTGAGTTATAACTTTCACATTTGTAATATAATGAATTAAATTGTAAACTTACACCCAAAACTAGATCCAAGAAGGATCTAGATCCCCCGTGATGTGAAGGCCCAACCGCTCCTTCTTTCTTTCCTCCTCTTTTGTTGATTGATGCTTGGGTTGACTTAGCTTTAAACTCGGGGCTTTCACGATACTTCAACATCGCTTCATATGCAACACCTACAATTTAAATTAGTATTAAAAGATGATAAAATTGTATGAAATTATAACTATATACAAATAACAAAAGTAATTAAATACCTCTCATATGTTCCGACTCCATTTTCCTCTTGACAATCTTATACATATTGTCCTTTAACCGTTTTGTGCATGTATCATTGTACCTATTACGTACAATATGCTCTAATCTCGCAGACCAGTCAAATGAGGTTTACAAAAAACATTAAGTATTAGTAAAATAAATTATTAATTGAATATTAGAATAATATAACAAAATATATACAAAAATATACCCGAAAGTTATTGAACCATTCCTCTTTTTGTTCGGGCGTAGCTTTTGACCAACAAGTAGGAGCAATCCCGTCATCTTCTGCTTTGTACTAGCAGTACAACCTCGTACAACATTTTGAGCCCTAAACCTGTAAAAAAAAATGTGAAGTACAAGTATGACATGCATTTATGTTTGTTAGAACCGCCGCCTTGCTGCCTCACTTGACCTCCCACCATCTACAATTACACAAATGAAATTGGTAGAAAGTGTTTAAAATATAAAATAAAATATTAACTTAAAATAAAATATTAACGGTCGCCAAAATGCTTGTAAAGTGGTCAATTTGGCGACCGAAAGTGGTCGCCCGAGGTTTTTACTGATTTCTTTTGGGCATTATGTAGTCGCCAAATTAGCGACTATTCTCAGTCGCCAGAATATTATATCCGTCGCCAATTGGGGTATTACAATTAGCCAAATATTTTTCCTTCTTATAGTCGCTCGAAACGAGAATTCTTGTGGTGCACTCGGTCGAGTACACCCTACTTGACCGAGAACCAAGTTAACAGAATATGGAGTATTACAATTAGCCTCATATTTTGCAATAACAAATTGAATGTATGTAAGGACATGTCTCGCATGTGGATATAAGGTAGGAAGAGTACAACTCAACATATCTCTCACGGCAACCACGTTACGAGTATCAGGCCGACGAGGGTATAAAGACGATGATGAGGATGATGATGCTTGGTTGAGAAGCCGAACTGCTTCACGCCTCTTAATCGCTAATTTCGGTGATGTGCAATTGATGCTTTAATCAATGGATCCGGCTAGCGCCTCCTCATCATCTGTGATCGTTTATGTGAGGGACGCTTCGTTGTTCATTAATAATATAGGGTTAATTATTGCCATTCTATTATATTATTTTATTTTTTGAAAGTAATGGGGATGATGTTAATTAGGATGCTTTCACATTTATAAAAGTCGGTTTTAAACATCGTTACTTGTGGATTAAATATTAAAAAGTAATAAATTTAAAAAATATGTATTATGAATAGTAAATACACATCTGAAAACACATCGCTGAAAAACTGATTGTTTTTTTCACAAAAGTGCATTTATACGGGTGAATATGTGACAGGATAATGGTCAAAGAAAACAATAATGCAATTATTCCAAAATGCCATGCAACGGTTCATAATAACAACGGTTTAAAAAATATTGTTTTATATGTAGTAATTGATCTGGATTTCCACTTACTCTTTTATCCCGCAAATTTTTCGATCGTGTGATTTTAAGTCAGAAGAAACTTAATTCTAGATTAGAAGAGTAGATTATAAGTAAGGGATTCACTATTTGCTGTATAGACAATGTCAAGGCTTCCTTTGTGCGTTGATTTGTTTGGGTTAGGGGAAACATTGCCTTTTGACGGCATGGGAAAGTTGTCAATTATCATCCGTGGTCATTGGGACATCCCGCGATAATACAATAAAGTAAACACTTAAATTTCAGCGGAAGTTACGAGACTTTTAAAAACTTTAAAAGTAAAACCGCGAATATCACTAAATCATAAAATCAAAACTTACTTAAGAAAACTTTTATACAGAAATGTAAATTAAATAAACGCAAGGAATCTCAATCCCTTGGTAAATAAACCAATAAAATAATAAGAGCTAATATAAACTACAACGTGAAGGTCAATCATTATAAATACAATGCTCGCTAGCCACTCGTAAAAACCCCATGAATAACTCCAATAGGCGCTAGTCCTAATTTTCAAGCTATTTGGGGGAAGGAAACCCCAATGTTCAATACAAAATCGATCAAATATACACGATTAAAGCGAGATTGGAATGCATAACTCGGTTTGTCATAGCTTATGGAGCAACTTGATCAAGATTTCAGCAAGTTTGATGGAGTTTTGAGAGAATGGTTCGAGTTTTTATGATTGTCAGATGAATGGAAATGATCCGTCTGTTCGCGTCTTTATCAGACAGGGAGAAGCACGGGAAGAAACGCAACACCATCTGCGCCTCTTCCAAAGGTCGCAGCTCTTGCTGCGACCTTTGCCCAGTAATATTTCGCCTAAATTTGAAAGTTGGTTACAAGTTCGTTACTTGTGGGTCTAAGTCTTATGCGCCTCTTCTCTGACTTCTATTTTTCATGCTTTGGTTCCTTTTTCAAGACCCGTGTCTTGGCAGGTTTCGAAACCACCACGTCACCTCAGCATAGACCCATTTTTCCAGACATACTATCCGTGGGCCCAATTTTTTATCCTCAAGATTTTTGTTCGCCACAACCGAGCAGATTCCTAGAACGGTTCAATCCTGACAGAATCTTCCATATATCAAGTTTCAACACGTGTTTCCCCAACGAGAGTTCACCTGAAGGCAGAGAGACAGATTCTCACATCCACCGGCTGGCGAGCCTCATTACGCACCTTATCCCAGTGGCTAACGAGCCTCATTACGTACGCCTTTCAGACGGCTGGCGAGCCTCATGACGCAACCTCAAGTCCAAGTAAAAAGATGCTCAAGTATGACTCCTTCTTATAGCTGGCGAGCTTTTGTACGTAGTATAACGGACTTTAAACAACCCTCCGCGACAGTCGACAGACTTTAAAATGTTCCCGAAGCTAGGTCCTTGATTCTGACGCCTTGAACCGCCTCGCGTCGCCATAGTCGTCAGGTTGTAATCTTTGATTGGCCTGATGGCTGTACTTTTACTTTTGCCTTGTACAAGCCTCAGTCAAAGTCAGGGCTCTGTAGATACCTCGAATCTACACCTTCCGCCAACCACCCAGTGATGATAGGGTCGCATGTTGTTACAGCGGACTGATTTATGACAATTTGTAAGTTTAACATCAAGTGATAGCTCAAACAGTTGTGTCTACTTCTTTGTCATCATCTACGTACCGATACGGTTGTTTTGATAGTCATTAGAGTCATTTTGGGGTCCGAGTCAAAAACCGCTTCATTTTCCCTCCTAAACCGTCTTTTAAAACCGTGTCTGAATGATCAAGAATATTCCGGATATTTCAAAACTTATTCTTTCTCGGTAAAGGATATTCATTTTTTTTGGTACCAGAGTAAGTATATATATCAAACTGCCAATAGCCAAATACAATTCAATGACATTACAAGCTAATCAACCAAACGACTTACACATTAACTCTAAATTGTAGAACTACATTAGACCTTTATGTTGACACCACCAACTATCAGACCTAGCTATTCGACCCATCTAAATATTCATTAATCTGATCCTAGCATTCTATTTAATTTGTTCTATTAGTTGCCATGGATGAACCACATATTTCTCAAATCTAAAAATATTCACGCTTTGCCAGACTCCATACTGAACTGCTGTCACCAAGGACCAACCCACTTTCCTCTGAAAACCAGAGAGGTGTCTAATCTTCAGCATAACAGCAGCATCAAAGCAGACTTGAGCGCTAATCTGTACCCATTTCTGCAGTTGATCATAGCACACCTTCACATATGGACACTCCTTGAACAGATGCACATGAGACTCCTCAGAAGACCCACACAACAAACACTCAGTATCCCTCACAATCCTCATCATGGCCAGCCTATCCAAAGTGAGTAAACGCCCCTGCCACATTAACCAATTGATGGAACAATGTTTAGGAATATTCAATCTATTCCAAGCCACCCTGCACCACCCATTTTGACATTCTGAGCATTATTCAACCAAGCATAACCTTTAGTTATCGTGTACTGATCATCTGATGCCATCCAATTGCCATTCACAAGTGCTGGCAGAAACTTAGTTTTAATACAGCACACTTTCCTCCATGCCCAAGAACTATAACTACTTGGTATATAAGTATACCAGTCCCTACCTTTCAGATAAATCTTGTCAATCTATTTAATCCAAAGGTGATCCTTCTTTGTAGCAATCCACCATATCAGCTTCCCCACAGCAGCACAATTCCACACTTTACTGTCAACCAGACCTAACCCTCCATACTCTTTTCCTTGACATAACACTCTCCAGGCCACCATAGGAGCTTTAGATCTAGTTTCCTCACCCTCCCATACGAAATTGCTACAGAGGGCTTTTAGTTTGTCAATCACCCCATAAGGAAGTATAAACATTTGGGCCCAATAGTTGTGTATAGTACTCAAAACAGATTTAAGTAGGGTAAGTCTACTAGTATAGGAAATCCTTCTCTTATTCCACCCCTTAATTCTTGCTATCATCTTCTCCACAATCACATTATAGTCATCTTCTCCCAAATTAGCGACTATTCTCAGTCGCCAGAATATTATATCCGTCGCCAATTGGGGTATTACAATTAGCCAAATATTTTTCCTTCTTATAGTCGCCTTCTTATAGTCGCTCGAAACGATAATTCTTGTGGTGCACTCGGTCAAGTACACCCTACTTGACCGAGTACCAAGTTAACAGAATATGGAGTATTACAATTAGCCTCATATTTTGCAATAACAGATTGAATGTATGTAAGGACATGTCTCGCATGTGGATATAAGGTAGAAAGAGTACAACTCAACATATCTCTCACGGCAGCCAAGTTACGAGTATCAGGCCGACGAGGGTATAAAGAAGATGATGAGCATGATGGTGCTTGGTTGAGTAGCCGAACTGCTTCACGCCTCTTAATCGCTAATTTCGGTGATGTGCAATTGATGCTTTAATCAATGGATCCGGCTAGCGCCTCCACATCATCTGTGATCGTTTATGTGAGGGACGCTTCGTTGTTCATTAATAATAAAGGGTTAATTATTGCCATTATGTTAAATTATTTCAGTTTTTGAAAGTAATGGGGATGATGTTAATTAGGATGCTTTCACATTTATAAAAGTCGGTTTTAAACATCGTTACTTGTGGATTAAATATTAAAAAGTAATAAATTTAAAAAATATGTATTATGAATAGTAAATACACATCTGAAAACACATCACTGAAAAACTGATTGTTTTTTTCAGAAAAGTGCATATATACATGTGAATATGTGACAGGATAATGGTCAAAGAAAACAATAATGCAATGTTTCCAAAATGCCATGCAACGGTTCATAATAACAACGGTTTAAAAAATATTATAGTCATTCTTGAGAGCCTTTTATGAGATATAGTTACACCTAAATATTTAAAAGGTAAAGACCCTTTCTTAAAACCAGTGCCAGCTAGAATGCTATTCTCAACCTCTGATTGAACCCCATTCAGAATCAAATCAGACGTATCATTATTTATATGGAGACCAGATTCATTAGAAAAGAACCTGAACCCCTCCACAATCATAAAAATAGATCTCAAATCTCCCTTACAAAAGATTAACAAATCATCAGCAAACATCAAATGATTTAGTCTCAACCCTTAACAAAGATGATGAAATTTAAAGCCTTGAATACTGCTCACAATATTCAACATTCTACTAAAGTATTCCATACACAAAGTGAACAAAAGTGGAGAAAGATGATCTCCTTGACGCAACCCCTTCTTACCTTGGAAAAGACCATGAGGGCTACCATTAAGTACAATAGAGAAGGAAGTAGTAGTGATACACTGCATTATTAAAGCAACAAGTTGCAGAGGGAAATTAAGGCAAAGAAGAACCTACTCCACAAAGTCCATTCTATTGAGTCATAAGCTTTCCTAACATCCACTTTGATCATGCATCTAGGAGACGTTTTCTTGCTAGCATAGAGCCTAATAAGGTCCTCACTAATCAAAATGTTACCCATAATACTTCTCCCTTTAACAAAAGCAGCCTGGGCAGGATTAATAATCTCATGCATGCAAAACTCTGGCAAGTCTACTCCACAAAAGCTTGGAGATAATCTTGTATATTGGATTGCAGTAAGCTATAGGACGAAAGTCCTTCACAGATACATGATTATCAACTTTAGGGATAAGAACAATGTTAGTGCAATTGATCCGTTTCAGTATTCTGCCTGTAGTTAAAAAAAACTCTGGATAGCAAGACATACCTCATCTTGAAGAGAAAAAAAAGCCTCTTTAATCTCTATACCATTAGCTATGTCTTGCTATATTGTCCTAGCTAGTTCTCAAGAAGCAGCTATTATACCCATCTGGACCAGGGGTCTTATCCCACAGAATAGAAAAAACAACCTCTTTAATCTCTATACCATTAGGAACCTGACATAGCAAAGGCCAAGCTTCATTGTTAATTATTAGGCCACTCCTCATGATTCCAGGATTAAACTCAGAAGTAGTCCCAGTAGTGCCCAAAAGTTCTTTATAATAATCAATATGATTATATTATTCATATAATCATATCTCTCAAACACGTTCTTTAGGTGTGACTTTTAGGGACCAGTTGATCACCGCCATTAAAATGACAATAACGTCAAACTTCTAGCAAGCCAACCGTTATCGATAAATGTTAATCAACTGATAAGAATACTAATTATACCCTGTGAACCTGTAAGAGATTTATACACGTTATCACACTAACTGTGGAGGACACTAGCTCCAACATAAAGCGCAACCAATTTTTCTCAAAATCGATTCAAAATTTTTAACCTTGATGTTGGACCAATTTGATAGTTTTGATAATGACATGTGTTTACGTAATAATATGTTTTACTTGATATATCATATGCGTGTAATTGTGTGCTTTAGTCTTATTATAGCTAGCAACAATTATGAGAAGAAAGATCAAAGTTAGACATAACTTTGATAAAGACTGTGAGACAAAGTTATAACAACTTCAGGAATAACTTTGGAAGTGAACATGGAAGTTATAGCTAACCAGGCATAACTTTAAGGAAAATCGCTTCAAACAAGATCTACATAAATCTACACAAGACTCGAGATGGAGGGTCTTTGTGATCAAGATGAAGAGATGATCCGTATACTGAAGATCTTTGTGAAGATTAGATAGTATAGGTCGTCATTCGGTAACTATTCCATTCGAGAGATTTTATGTTCAAAAGTTATAGCTTTAGCCTATGATTTTGAATGATAAAATATTGATGCATGATTTTGGAAATAAAATGTTTTGAAATGTTTTCAAAAGTGAAAGAGTTTTATTTTTTATATTTATCAATTATTTTAATAGAGAATATATTTATGAGATTCTATTGGTTAGTAATACAACTTATGGGTTGTCATGCTACCTAGGCTTTCTAATATATTCTATCTCAATTTGTTGTTAACCTAATTAGCCCACCTAGTGTTTGAGCCATCTAGGGTTTCGTGGAAACCTAGTATTGAGCCACCTAGGGTTGCGTGCCTCCTAGGGTTTCGTGAGCTAGAGGATTTCGGCCTCCCTAGGTTGTTTCCTTAGTTTACCTAATCTAGGATTCTACTATATCTTTACAACAATATTTTGAGATATCAAGATAAATATATTTCTATAAGATAAACCAAATAATATTTTGAGCTAAAGATATTTCTAAAAGATAAGCAAATATTATTTTATGGTAAGATAAATATCTTTATTAAATATTATACTAGGGTTTTAGATCTACCATAATTCTTCTACTATAAATACTCATTCATATATAATTTGCAATTACACGACATACACAACATATCACACGGCTACTATTTTACTTGTGTTGATTTTCCAAAATCGTTTTAAAGCAAACCTTTGAGCAAATATTTATTATTTTTAGAGTTTGTTTTTTAAAAGAGTCGTGCATCAATTATTACTCAATCGCTGGTGAAATACGTTATTGGATAATAGTACATCATTATAAGCTTACAATTCTTTAACGGGAATCTGTGTGAGGTATATTGTACTTTCTTATTAGCGTAAGATAGTATAGGGTATTTAGCGATACTCATCTGAGTTATAATCATAGTGTTGATTATACGAGTGGGTTGGTAATTTTTGTAATCCGTAGAAAGTTACTAAAAATTATTAATCGAGAATAGTGGACGTAGGTTTCAACGTGTGAAACTGAACCACTTCAAAAATTCGTTGTGTGTTGAATCTCTCTTATCTTTTTTATCTTTACTTTTCGTTATTTCGTTATTCGCGCTACTTTGATTAATTAATTAGTTATTTTAAATCTCATAAGATCAAAATAATTAATTACATATCATATAAATCGAAAAAGTGGGGCAGTTTTTAATACTCAATCACCCCCCCCCTCTTTCGTATTCGATCAATAGACTCTACAATTGGTATCAGAGCCTCGTGCTCTTAATTGCCTTACAGCAAGGAGTCTGATCCATTTATCTTTTTATTTTTATTTATTTTCCGCTGCATTTAATTTTATTTTAATGGATTCCAAACATGCTTGGAACGGTATTCGATGCGAAGAACTACAGTTTATGGAAAAATATGATGACCCATTTCATAAAGGGTAACGATTGGGAGTGTTGGCTAATCATTAAGAATGGTCCTAATAAGATCATGCTTGGAACGGCTACAGGCACTTCCATCGAAAAGAAAGAAGATGACTATGTTGAGGCAGCTTATAAGAAAGCTGAGAAAAATTCAAAGGCTATTAGTCTGTTGCAAAACGGCATGACCCATACTGAATTTGATCGTTTCTCATCTAGTTCTACTGCCAAGGAAATATGGGATGGTCTTGAGTTAGCTTATGAGGGGACAACTGTTGTCAAAAAGCAACGCATCGCTCTACTTATGCGAAAATACGAATTGTTCTCCATGGAACAAAATGAATCGCTTGACAGCATGTCTACTCGCTTCTCCAGTATCATTAATGAATTGAAAAATCTTGGAAAAACTTTTGGCTCCGAGGAAATTGCCAGAAAGATCCTTAGAAGTCTATCTAAACGATGGAGACCTAAGGTGACGGTAATTGAGGAATGTAAAGACCTATCTGACCTATCTTATCAAGAGCTACTGGGAACCCTAATGGCTCATGAGATTACTCTTGATGAAGATGCGGCAAATGATAGTAATAGCAAGAAGGTGGCTTTACAGGCCGAATCTAGTGAAAGACAAGATTCGGATCTTGAAGATGAAACTGTGTTATTTGCTAGACGTTTTAAGAAAAAGTTCTTTAATAAACCACAGGGGAAAACGTTTAACAATAACACCAACAAATCTTACAAGAAGCCAATTGAGTCAAAAGGGTCTCTTTCAAGTCGTGGTTGCTTCAAATGTGGGGATAATGATCACATGATAAAAGATTGCCCCACATGGAAGAAAATCAAAGACAAAAATCAACGAGACAAAACCAAGAAGGAATTCAAGCAAGTAATGATGGCTTATTGCTGGGGAGATCTCGACACAGAAGACGACGAGTCAGAGGAAGAGGAAGTCGCCAACTTGTGTCTAAGCAACATCAGTCTTGACCTAATTTCTGACAGTGACAACGAAAGTGAATCCGAGATGTGTCTTGTTGACAACTCAGATTCAGAACCAGACTCAGAAGATGACGAAGAGGTTAGTCATCTTGAACTTAAAAAGCAAGTTAAGAATTTATCTAAGAAGTCTTTAATTAAGTATTTTGAAGAAGCCTTAGATCATTGTCATGAGCAGAGTCTAGAATTGAAAGATCTTAAAGAACAAATTCTTGATATTGCTGAGGAAAACCAACTTCTAAAGGCCAAAGCTAAAAAGATCAAGTCTAAAGTTATGGCAACTTCAGCTATAACTTCAGACAAGACAAATGTTGAGAAAGAAGCTCTTGAGTCTAAAGTTATGGCTAATGAAGCTATAATCTCAGAGTTAAAACTCAACATTAAGCATCTTCAAGCCAAAGTTGTAGCTAATGATGTTATAACTTTAGAACTGAAGAAAGTCAATGAGCTTTTACAATCTCAAGCTAAAGCAAAGGAAGTTGTTATTCTTGATCATGAGAAAGTAAATTCTTTTCTTTCTCAGCAATTGAAAGATTTGAAGGCTGAATTCTCCCAAACCAAAAGTCAACATAATGAGGAGAAACTTATCTTGAACAAACGTTTTAATGATTTTCGTGAAAACTTCAAAAAGAACAATCCCTCCAAAGACTTGAATGTAGATCAATCGTCGTGTGAAAAAGAAATTCAGTCTTTGAAGGAATTGCTCCTACATGCACGAAAAGTTCATGATAAGTGGGAAGGAAGTCAAAAGGTCTTAGACTTCCTTACCGAACAGTCTAACAATAACATGAAGATGGGTCTAGGTCATGAATGCTATAGTCGTAGAGACCATGATAAATGCAAATCCACTCCTTATGACCGTGATTTCAGAAGAAGGAAGTACGTCAATCTTTCAGAATATCTGATTTGCAATTATTGTGGTCACAACGGTCATGTTAAAGATAATTGTGTTAAATGTGTGGACGACAACAAAAATCAAACTGATTTTGTCAAAGAACATGACGTGTCTAGTGTCAATGAGTCTGAACCTGAATCTCAACGTGATGAGATTAGAAACAATGAGTTCAGGTGGTTTTATGACATGGCCTTCGATTACACATCTGTACCTTCAAAATCTAAACCTTATGTGAATCAAAAGCAGTCATCTAAACCTAATGTGCGTCGCAACAATAACAAACACTATAATAAACCTAGCAAACCCTATCCTAAAAAGAAAAGAATTGTTAAACAGGTATGGGTTAGGAAGGATCAAATATATAGAGTCACTAACCATAAAGGACCCAACTTAGCGTGGGTACCTAAAAGCTGTATTTGATTCTCTTGCAGGTAATAGTGAAAGAAAATAATCTATGGTATCTCGACAGTGGATGTTCGAGACACATGACCGGAAACAAGAATTTTTTTCTTTCACTAGAGCCCTTCAACGGTGGCAAGGTCACCTTTGGAGACAACAAGAAGGGCAACATAATCGGTGTAGGTAAGATTGGTATATCTTCTTCACATGCTATCAATAACGTATATCTGGTAGATGGCCTTAAGCATAACTTGCTAAGTATCTCTCAACTATGTGACAAAGGCAACAAAGTCGTTTTTCACTCAAATGTTTGTCGTATCATAGTTGAAGGAACTAGCAACGTTATCTTAGAAGGCTTACGTAAACGGAACGTGTATATGATTGATTTAAACAAAGTCACTACAAGTTCCTTTACGTGCATGAAAGTCACTGTGGATGATTCATGCTTGTGGCACAAGAGGTTTGCACACATCAGTCCAACGATTTTAAAGAAACTTAAGTCTTGGGATTTAGTTGAGGGTCTACCCTCAATCAAATTCGAACAAGAAAAGATGTGTGACTCATGTGCCCGTTGTAAACAAGTTAGATCTTCATTCAAACCGAAACGAGTAGTAAGTACAGAGCGTCCACTTGAGTTGGTACACATGGATTTATGTGGACCTATAAAAGTTAGAAGCCGCGGTGGATCAAGGTACGTATTCGTCCTAGTCGACGACTACTCCAGGTATGTATGGCCTATCTTTTTATTTACTAAAGATGAAACTTTCGATGAGTTTGTAGTACTAATGAAGCTCGCCCAAAACAAGTATGATAAAAATTTAGTTTCCATTCGTACGGATCATGGCACCGAATTTGATAATCAAGCTTTTATAGAATATTGTAGGGAGAATGGTGTAGGACATAACTTTTCTGCACCACGAACCCCACAACAAAATGGTGTCGTGGAACGTATGAATAGAACTTTAGAGGACATGGCCCGCACTATGCTTTTGTGTAGTGGCCTTCCTAAGAGCTTTTGGGCAGAAGCCATTAGTACTGCATGCTATGTGCACAATATAGCTATGATTAGACCTATTCTCAAAAAGACTCCCTATGAACTTTTAAGAGGGAGAAAACCCAATATAGCTCACCTTCGTTGCTTCGGGAGTAAATGTTTTGTCCATAATAATGGAAAAAGTAATTTGAGCAAATTTGATCCACGAAGTGACGAAGCTGTGTTTGTTGGTTATTCTAATCATAGTAAAGCTTTCAAAGTTTTTAACAAAAGAACTTGTGCATAGAAGAAAGTGTTCATGTTGTATTTGATGAAGATAGTGTGCTTGAACAAGTTGAACAGAATGAAGAAGAGGACATGAATGATCCAGACTTTCGTCTCTCCAGAGATGACGTGCCAGAAAATAATGAAGAAGTTATTGAAGGAATCAATGATGAACTTGATAAATCCGCAAATGACCTTGAACAGAGAACTGAGACAATTGTTGATGATACGAATGTCTCTTCTCAAAACAAGGAAAAGGAAACTGAAGTTATAGCTGATGATGCTATAACTTTGAACCAGAACCAAGATAGTGTAACTGAAGTTGTACCAACTTCAGCTATAACCCCAGAGTCCAACTCAGGGGGAACCAATCTTGATTCTGAATCATTTGAGGAAAATGAAAGTTCATCAGATGATGATGAGCCTAGGAACTCTAAGAAATGGAAATATATGAGTTCTCATCCTATGGATAGTATCCTAGGAAGTTTGAATAAGGGAGTTCAAACGAGGCGAACATTAAATAACTTTTGTTCATTCTATTCTTTTCTGTCTACCATAGAGCCCACCAACATCAAAGAAGCTCTTGCAGAATCCGACTGGATTGTGGCTATGCAAGAAGAGCTTCAACAGTTCGAACGTAATAAAGTATGGCACCTGGTGCCACGACCTCCTAATCGAACTGTGATTGGTACTCGATGGGTATTCAGAAATAAATTGGATGATTCAGGAGTTATAGTTCGTAACACGGCTCGATTGGTCGTTCAAGGTTATAATCAACAAGAAGGGATTGATTATGACGAGACATTCGCTCCAGTAGCAAGACTTGAAGCTATTCGCTTGCTCATCGCCTTCGCAGCTCATAAAGGAATGAAATTATTCCAAATGGACGTTAAGACTGCATTTCTTAACGGTTATTTGGAAGAAGAGGTTTTTGTTGAACAACCTCCTGGATTTTTGAATAGCAAGTTTCAAAACCATGTTTTTAAACTCGATAAAGCTTTATATGGTTTGAAACAAGCGCCTAGGGCTTGGTATGACAGATTGTCAAAATTTTTATTACAAAACAATTTTAAGAGAGGATCTGTCGACAAAACCCTATTTCTAAAATCCGAGGGTTCTGATTTACTTGTTGCTCAAATTTATGTAGACGATATTATTTTTGGTTCTACTAACAATAAATTGTGCAAGTATTTTTCAGATCTTATGACCTCAGAATTTGAAATGAGCATGATGGGAGAATTGAAATTCTTCCTAGGACTGCAGATTCAACAAACCAAAGAAGGCATAAAGATTCACCAACAAAAATATGTCAAGGAGCTAATCAGAAAATTTGGTATGGAGAACGCTCATCCAATGGACACACCTATGGTAACTGACAAAAAGTTGACCTTAGACGAAACTGGTAAGTCCGTAGATGAGACTACATATCGAGGTATGATTGGTTCTTTATTATATTTGACTGCAAGTAGACCTGACATTATGTTCAGCGTATGTGTCTGTGCTAGATTTCAATCATGTCCTAAGGAATCACATATGATTGCAGTTAAACGTATCTTGAGATATTTAATTGGTACATCTAACTTATATTTGTGGTATCCACTTGAGTGTAATTTCAATCTAGTAGGATATTCAGACGCAGATTATGCGGGATGTTCTTTAGATAGAAAAAGTACCTCTGGATTCGCTACTTTTGTTGGACCATGCATAATAACTTGGGGCTCAAAGAAGCAAAATTCGGTTGCGTTATCTACTGCAGAAGCCGAATATATCGCTGCAGGACTGGTATGTTCTCAACTACTTTGGTTAAAGCAACAACTATGTGATTATGGTGTTAATGTTGGTTGTATGCCTGTTTTCTGTGATAATACGAGTGCTATTGTTATTTCTAAGAACCCAGCTCAGCATTCTCGTACTAAGCATATAGACATTAGACATCATTTTTTGCGTGACCATGTAGAAAAGGGCAACATTAAACTCGAATTTTGTAGTACTGATGTTCAATGGGCTGACATTTTAACAAAGGCGTTAGCGAGAAGACGTTTTGAGATTTTGCGGTTGGAAATTGGTTTAATCGGTAGCAATTAAATTCATCTTATTTATTTTGTGAACCTGCGTGACTGGCTAGATTAAGACGAGATTATATGACTGTGTCCGCATATTTCATTGCTAGTATATTTGTGTTTAATATAATATATTTTACGTGAGTATCTTGCATATTAAGTGTTTTATGGAAATTTAATTATGAACCACATATTTGCCAAAAACCTATCTTATTCACTTTCCAAAACTGAGCCAAATTCTAACCATGTATCCTATACTAGCCGAAATTCTCAACATAAAATCACCTTACAATATCTTTTATTTACCAAAACTCTATCCTTACCATACTCCAACAAAAATAACCACCCAATATTCTTTTCCTACCCAAATTCAAATAAAAAAAAAAAAAAAAAAAAAAAAAAAGGAAAAGCCATCAAGTGTGACGGCACAACATGTGCCTAGGTACAAAAGCTACCCTACATCTTACACATTCATAATTACCCTCTTCCACTTATTACTTTTACCACTTCAATACTCAACCAACTTTTACTATCTCCCTCATCAATCTCACGGCACCCACAACAACACACAATACCCAAACCTTCAAACCTTCAACAATGGCTTCCACTAGATCAAAAATTGCCAAAAACCCAAATCTTAAAACCCCCAAGCCAAGCATGCCTAAAAATACCTCTTCTCCTCCCACACAACAATCACCCAACCCAAACCAAACCGAGTCGGGTGCGGGTCTCGAGGGTACTAAGAGAAGACGGTTAAACAAAGGGAAAGGAAGACTCCAAGAAGAAGCCACAGACGACATCACTGACACGGTTTCCGAGGAAACCATACGGGTAACTCTTCGTGATTTTTCGCCGCAAGAAACCTCTTTGGGAATTGATAAACTCCGTCTTACAAAAGACGAAAGAAAATTGGTGAACCGGGTTGCTCAATATGGAATACACGGTGGTCGGTACTATCCTAAGGCTTGGTGTGACAAATATAGGGCTTTAGGATTCTTTTCTGATTTTTTGAATTTCCAAGAATGGGAAACGGTGGCTGAGTTCTCGGGTCCGGTGTATCCGATTGAGGTAATTCAATTCTTTTCCTCTGTTTCTTTAGACAATGGAGTCTTGCATGCCGTCATAAATGGCCGTGCAGTTTCGTTTTCCGTGACGGACTTTTGTACTCTGTTTTTGGTTCCTGATGATGGAATCAAAATCAATCCGAGTACGTCATGGGAAGAACTGACGGACATGGCTAAGCTGGAGGTTAAGCAGTATTTTGATGTTGGGGCGACGGTGTCAAGTTGCGTGTTGGCTGGTAGTGTTTCTCCGAAACTGAAATTTTTGTTAAACTTTTTATGGAATACGGTGATTCCACGTCGGGGAGGACGGGATAAAATAGCTTGTTATGAGATGTTGGTAGTTAAGCATTGGTTGGAAGGAAATCGGGTTAATTTACCTTCTCTTGTTTTTAATCGTATTTCACAAACCGCTTTCTCCGTGACCGAAGACAAATTTTACTCTACTCTTGACTTGCCGTATGGCATGTGGTTGTCTCGGCTTTTTGAGTCAAAGGGAGTTGTTAATGTGCAAAATTATGGGGTCGCGGTAAAAGATGAGATGTGTGATACGTTCTTGAAATTTATGAAGCTTGATGCTAATGGTCCGGAGTTGCTGTTTTTGGTGAAGGGAGGTACGGTTGGTATGCAGTCGGGTGGGGCTGATTTTTCTGTGATTGAATCCAAATTGGATATGTTCATTGGTAGTATTATGGAGCGCTTGGATGCGCAGGATAAGAAAATTGAGACGGTTTTGGACACGGTTGTCAAGCCGTGGCCGTGGGTTCTTTGGGCTCAACCCGTGACCAAGGTGGGTCGGGTGTGAGTCATGAGATGAGGACATGGATGGATGGTGTGGATGATCGCCTTGCTAAGTTGGAACGAAATATTATCGATTGTAAGCAAGAGGCGTATAGGCAAAGGGATAGGATGACTTTCTTGGTGAGCCAAGGCGGGTCGTTGGTTAAGAGCGGGACGGAGATGCGTGAGGGAATGCGTACAATTTATGATGCAACGGAGGCTCTTTCATTGAAAGTCCGGAACTTTGATGTTTGCCTCACCGCTCAAGCTTCTCATGTATCTTCTTGCCTTGATCGTCTCTCCACTCTTGAGTACCGCACTAGGCCCGGTTATAAAGCACCCTAGCCTTATCCGTCCAACCCAAAATGCCTTGATTTTTCTATCCTTGGTTGTTTTAACTCTTAAACTACTAATCCTATTCGGCCCATTTGGCTTATTTTGACATTGTCTATTCGGCCCAATGGCAACTAACACTATATTTTGTGGTTTGTAGTTTAATCAACATTTGCACTTTATTTTGCTTGATATATATCGTCTTATATTGCGTATTTTGCATATCTATTTCTTGCCTTGACATGTGTTATTCTAGTCGTTTCATGTCTTTGTTCTTGTCTTTTCAATGATGCCAAGAGGGGGAAGAAATGATATGATTTGAGTCTTTGCTTAAGCTTGCTCCTTGTCAAGACTCGTTATCTCTTAAATTCTCTCAAGCTATAACTTTGGCTAAGTTGTTTTGTTCTTGCGATCAAAGTTGCTATAACTTTGGAGTGCTTTGTTGAGGGGGAACCATACTTAGTCACATTGTTAAGTAGATCTCTTGAGAAAATCATATGAGACTTGTCATCATCAAAAAGGGGGAATTTGTTGGACCAATTTGATAGTTTTGATAATGACATGTGTTTATGTAATAATATGTTTTACTCGATATATCATATGCGTGTAATTGTGTGCTTTAGTCTTATTATAGCTAGCAACAATTATGAGAAGAAAGATCAAAGTTAGGCATAACTTTGATAAAGTTTGTGAGACAAAGTTATAACCAACTTCAGGAATAACTTTGGAAGTGAACATGGAAGTTATAGCTAACCAGGCATAACTTTAAACAAAATCGCTTCAAACAAGATCTACATAAATCTACACAAGACTCGAGATGGAGGGTCTTTGTGATCAAGATGAAGAGATGATCCGTATACTGAAGATCTTTGTGAAGATTAGATAGTATAGGTCGTCATTCGGTAACTATTCCATTCGAGAGATTTTATGTTCAAAAGTTATAGCTTTAGCCTATGATTTTGAATGATAAAATATTGATGCATGATTTTGGAAATAAAATGTTTTGAAATGTTTTCAAAAGTGAAAGAGTTTTATTTTTATATTTATCAATTATTTTAATAGAGAATATATTTATGAGATTCTATTGGTTAGTAATACAACTTATGGGTTGTCATGCTACCTAGGGTTTCTAATATATTCTATCTCAATTTGTTGTTAACCTAATTAGCCCACCTAGGGTTGGAGCCATCTAGGGTTTCGTGGAAACCTAGTATTGTGCCACCTAGGGTTGCGTGCCTCCTAGGGTTTCGTGAGCTAGAGGATTTCGGCCTCCATAGGTTGTTTCCTTAGTTTACCTAATCTAGGATTCTACTATATCTTTACAACAATATTTTGAGATATCAAGATAATATATTTCTATAAGATAAACCAAATAATATTTTGAGATAAAGATATTTCTATAAGATTAGCAAATATTATTTTATGATAAGATAAGTATCTTTATTAAATATTATGCTAGGGTTTTAGATCTACTATGATTCTTCTTCTATAAATACTCATTCACATACTACTCTTTAAAAGACACGACTATACACGAAATACACTACATTCACACGGCATCTATTTTACTTGTGTTGATTTTCCAAAATCGTTTTAAAGCAAACCTTTGAGCAAATATTTATTATTTTTAGAGTTTGTTTTTAAAAGAGTCGTGCATCAATTATTATCATCGCTTGAGTGAAATACGTTATTGGATAATAGTACATCATTATAAGCTTACAATTCTTTAACGGGAATTTGTGTGAGTTATATTGTACTTTCTTATTAGCGTAAGATAGTATAGAGTATTTAGCGATACTCACCTTGAGTTATAATCATAGTGTTGATTATACGAGTGGGTTGGTAATTTTTGTAATCCGTAGAAAGGTACTAAAAATTATTAATCGAGAATAGTGGACGTAGGTTTCAACGTGTGAAACTGAACCACTTCAAAAACCGTGTGCCTCTCTCTTATCTCTTTACTTTTCGTTATTTCGTTTATTCGCGCTTACTTTGATTAATTAATTAGTTGATTTTAATTCATAAGATCAAATAATTAATTACATATCATATAAATCGAAAAAGTGGGGCTAGTTTTTAATACTCAATTCACCCCCCCTCTTTTCGTATTCGATCAATAGACTCTACATAGTGGATGGAGGCAACTCTACCTAAAAGAGGTGCAGTTATTCGTGGACCATATCCTATTCTGGTTGTGGTGGCTACCGTGGCGGACAACAGTCAGGAGGTAATGGTGGTAGGGCTACTAGCGAGACTTATGGGATGAAGTGCTTTAGTTGTGGCGGTATGGGCAACAAGAGTTCGAGTGTCCATCCGGGGGTGGAATTGGGGGTTACCAACCCTCATATCAGTGAAGTTATTCTCAAAGCATGGCTAGTAATCGGCCTGTAGGTTCATGGAATCGGCAGGGGAGTCAGAGTGGGACCGGCGGTGGCTATAACCGCAATGGTGGTTATCAGAGGCAGAACAACAACAACAACAATGGGGGAAACCATAGTTCACCTTCGAAGACTGTGGCATCTGCGAGCACAGTTCTAGGGAGAGGCAAGAAGAACAGTGGTAAACTGTTCATGGTGGACAAGCAAACAACAGAGGCGGACGCACAGGTTGTTACCTGTACTTTCCTTGTTAATAATGTTAATTCTTTTGTATTATTTGATTCGGGGGCAACTCATTCTTTCATTTCAAAGAGTCATGTTGTATTGTTGGGATTGGGAGGTAATGAGTCTATAAATGATGAAATATTTATACCTTCTGGGGAGTCTGTATCATGTAATAAGTTGTTTAGAGGGGTGTCTATGGTTGTGGAGGAAGTGGAATTTCCTGTTGATTTGTTTGAATTCACATTAGATGGATTTAAGGTCATTGTCGGGATGGCCTGGTTGGTAGACATAAAGCTAATATATATTGTCCTCAGAAGAATGTGTCATTAAGGGGTCCGAAGGGAGTTAGGGTGTCGTACCGGGGATTCGTTGTGAAGCCTAAGGTGAAGTTGATAGTAGCTATTACATTGAAGACCTACATAAGGAAGGGCTACCCTATAATCTTATGTCATGTGAGAGACACCAGAGTTGTGGAGCCGACAACAAACCACATTGAGGTGGTGAGTGGTTCGATGATGTTTTTTTCGGATGATATACCGGGATTACCTCCGAAGAGAGATGTGGATTTTAACTTGGAGCTAATGCCGGGTAGGAGACCAATTTCTAAGACCCCGTATCGCATGGGACCGAAGGAGGTTGAGGAGTTGAAGAAGCAGCTGAATGAATTACTGGAAAAGGGATATAGTAGACCTAGTGTATCTCCGTGGGGTGCCCCAATTCTATTTGTGAAGAAGAAGAATGATAAGTTACGATTATGCATTGATTACCGTTACTAAACCATGTGACGGTGAAGAATAGGTATCCATTACCTAGGATTGACGATCTGTTTGACCAGTTGAGTGGAGCTAGGTTGTTTTCGAAGATAGATTTGAGGTCGGGATATCATCAGCTGAGAATAAAGGATAATGACATTCCGAAGATGGCGTTGCGTTTGAGCTATGGGTATTTTGAGAATGTGGTGATGTTGTTCGGGTTGACTAATGCACCGTCGGTATTCATGGATCTTATGAACCGGATCTTCAGTCCATATTTGGACATGTTCGTAATAGTATTCATCAATGACCTCTTGGTCTATTCTAAGACTAAGGAGGAGCATGCTAAGCATCTGAGGATCGTGCTGCAGACCTTGAGGGATGACCGGACCTGTCGCAAGCCCGATGCAAAGATAATTACCCAGGCTAGGCTAATAACAAATTAATGTAATTAGGGAAGTAGGGGTCGATCCTCAGGGAGATGGTGTTTCTTATAGAATGTGAAATGTCTCGCAATTGGGTCTTATCTAACGAGTATCTGGGTTTTGAGGATTTGATTTCTAAACTAATGAAAAGCATAAATAAAAACAAAATAAAAACAATTCAAAATGAAAACAATAAAGCAAATGATGAATTAACAATGATAGAAAGAATCTAGGGAAGTAGGTTCACACATGTAGATTAACATATTGATGAAATTGGATTTAGAATATGCAAATAATTCATTGTGAGTTCGTAAGAATGATGTGTTCATTACAATCATAGATCAGATGGTCTAGTAGGCTTTTAGGTAATTTACTAGGTCTTAATCCACCATGTCATGCTTTGTCTATTCAATTCACGTATCTCTACCTTGGAAAAGAATTCCATTCTAGTCAATGATTTTGATCAGGAATTGTTAACTATCATTATAGTCCAAACATGCATAGACACAATGTTTTAAAGGCACAATTTCCTTTATCCAATTATCATCTTTTAATCAACCTACATGGCTACCCTACACCCTAGAAAGGTGACTACTCAATCATGGTGATGTTTAAATCTAAAATGATATTAATAACAAAAACTAGGATAGACATGTTTATTTGATTTTGACAATATTTTAAGACTCTTTATATGGCGATAACAACGACGTTAAATTGACAATCTAATGAAATGAAATGACGATTATAACGATATTAAAATGAATCTAAGCACGTTTGATTTTGTTGAATGCCTCAAGGCATTCCTTTGTGAAATTGAAAGGTGCATCCTTGAAAAGGAGCTCAGTCAGGCGCTTGGCTATCTTTGAAAAATCTTTTATAAATCGTTGGTAGAAACCGGCGTGGCCAAGGAAACTCCTGATTCATTTTACGTTTGCAGGTGGTGGCCGTTGTTTAATAACTTGGATCTTAGCTCGATCCACTTCTATACCTCTTTCTGAAACGATGTGTCCTAAATCTACACCTTCGTTCACCATGAAGTGACACTTTTCCCAGTTGAGAACAAGGTTGACTTCTTCACAGCGTTTTAGAACTCTGGATAGATTTGTCAAACAATTATCAAAGGAAATGCTGTAGACGCTAAAATCGTCCATAAATACTTCCATGATAGTTTCAACAAAATCCGAGAAGATACTGGTCATGCAACGCTGGAAGGTGGCAGGTGCATTACACAAGCCAAATGGCATTCTGCGATAAGCGAAAGTACCATAGGGACAAGTGAAGGTGGTTTTCTCTTGGTCCTCAGGGTGGATAGGGATTTGGAAAAATCCTGAGTAACCATCTAAATAACAGAAATACTTGTGGCAAGCTAACCTCTCTAGCATTTGATCAATGAAGGGTAGAGGATAGTGATCTTTCCTAGTCGATTGATTTAGCTTTCTGTAGTCAATACACATACGCCATCCCGTCACAATCCTTGTGGGGATGAGCTCATTCTTCTCATTCTTGACTACTGTTGTTCCTCTTTCTTGGGAACAACTTGAACGAGGCTAACCCATTTAGAGTCAGAGATTGCGTAGATTATGCCAGCATCTAGCAATTTCATAACTTCAGTTTTAACTACTTCCTGCATGTTGGGATTAAGACGGCACTGACCTTGAACACAAGGTTTTTGGCCTTCTTCTAAATTGATTCTATGCATGCAGAAGTCCGGGCTTATGCCTGTTAGATCTTCAAGCTTGTAACCTATTGCCTTTCTATGCTTTTTCAAGATAGTCAATAGTGAGGTTAACTGATTTTCATCTAGGAGAGCACTCACTTTGACTGGGCAATACTCAGATTCATCTAAAAAAGCATATTTTAGATTCGAGGGAAGAGGTTTCAGTTCAGGTTTGTGTACTTCTGTTTTGGCAGGAGCATCAATCAAGCTTATGAACTCTTTGATTTCTTCAGACGGTATCTCTTTTCCGGTCAGATCCTTTTCCGGCTCACTGATCTCGAAATTGTCGTTCTCAGAGATATCCTCCAACAACAAGGTTGCTTCTAAAGGATCCTCGATTATTGATGGATATAGAGATTCATCAATAATGGAGTCGACAATGTCAATGAAACAACAAGACTCCTCTAGCATGGGGCTTTTCATTGCACTATTCAAGTTATAGGTGACTTTATCATCACCTACTTCTAGTGTCAGTTTTCCATTTTTAACATCGATTACTGCTCCGACAGTGTGTAGAAATGACCTTCCTAAAATAATAGGGATTTGAGAATCTTCAGCCATATCTAGCACGATGAAATCGACGGGAATGAAAAACCTTCCGACTTTGACAGGCACATCTTCTAAAACTCCCATAAGTTGTTTTAAAGAACGGTCTGCCATTTGCAGAGTTATACTGGTGCATTTGAGAATTCTCATATTCCCATATTCAACTTTGCAGAGTTGGATGTCTAATTGTCCAGGCGGTACTGGCACCTAGTGTTGGAGTAAGTGTCCTCCACAATAGTGCATTTATATAATAAATCTCATTTGGAATATACGTGGCATGATTAGTATATTTTGATACTCCACGTCAGTTGATTAACGTAAATCGGTAACGTTGGCTGACTAGAGTTTGACGTTATTGTCGTATGACGGCGGTAATCAACTGATCCCTTTTAGGTCACACCTATAGGATGAGACCCAAATAGTAACTAATTATTTGTATACGATACAGTTAATTAGTACATTACATATATTCGATATACGAGAGTTAATTGTTAGAAATTGAGTTAAGAACTCAAATTCGATTAAGTTTATTTTTCAATTATGCGATAATTGACTAATAAATTATATCTTATTTTAATACGATTAAATAAGATTTAACTTAGTAATTAATCGTTAAGTTACTAAATTAGTTGAGGTTTTGAGATAGAGGTAATTAGTTAATTATATTTACAAGGAGTTGTAAAATAAATTAACTAAGCATTGTGGGACCCATTATATATTGATATAATGGTAAAATATTACTTAAAATGTTAAGTACATATTATTCATTTATTTGTGTCATATAATTGTTATATGATCAAATTAACACTTAATTATACAAGATAATTAAGCATATGATTAATAAGTATTTGTGGGACAAATATCAAAAATCAAAATGGACCAAAATAAGGCTCACATGGCCGGTTGGTATGTAGTGGATAGTGATGATGGTTGCTCTTATTCATACTCACAAGCAACATGTGCTTATGACATGAATAGTAAACCTAAAATCATTTTATTCACTACAACACATTACCACTTTGCATGACAATAAAATAAGGAAGAAAATCACCTCTTTTGGTGAGTAACATGACCGGCCAAAGTGACTCAAATAGAGCACTTTGGTTGTTCATTACTTCACTTCTTGTTTTTCATTTGTTTTTGAAACATCTCTCTAAAATACTCAACTTCTCTCTAAACTCTCATAAATACTAATATTCTCTACATATTACTAGTCTAGTAATACAATAATATTAGTAGTATTTATCTTACTTATTATCTAGTTAATAATAAGGTAAGATTATTTGGGTTTAATCTTGGGTGCAACAAGAAGGAGACCTTCTACTTTGGAGGTTATTTTTGGAGGATCATCCACTTAATTTCATGCTCAAGAACAATAAGAAGGAGTTCTTATTGTGCCCATATTGAACCAAAAATCCCAATGTAAGGATGTTTTGGTCTTATCTTTTCTTTTATGCTTTTATATTTGCATGCATGATAACTAGATCCTAAATCATTAACTTAATGTAATTTAATGAAATAATTAGAGGAGTCTAATTAAAGGTCTAGGACTTTCATGTGGTATCAGAGCTCAATTGTTACATGCATGTCGATTTTAAGCATTAAAATCGAGTTATACGATAACTTGGGTAAAATTGAAAATTTGTGTTAAAAATTGGTTTGCACAAAATTTTTGATTTGCATGCATACCTACTGACCTCAAAATGGTTGTGGTCAAATTTGGTGATTTTATGGATTAATTTGCTATTTATTTTGATTTATGGCCTTTAAATCATGTTAATATGCATGTTTTATGTTAAAAGTTAACTAAAAATAGTTGCATGTTGATTCTGGCCATGAAATTTTGATATGATCTCACATGCATGTTGTACATACTGTATGTAAAGTTTCGTGTCTTTTAAGTAACTTTTGCATGATGATTGATTTTTATAAGATAAAAGTCAATAAAGTGAGATTATTATGATCATAAAAATGAAACGTCCTTTTCTGGTCTTGAAAATTTTTGGTACATTTTATAATCTGATTTATATCACCTTGGTGAAATTTTATAATTTGTTTCACTATTTTACTATATTTAATGGTTTTTATTTGATAAAACCGTTGAATATTAAGTTATTTGTTCATAAAATTTATTCAAAATTTTTGGGCAAATGTTTCTGATTTTTAGAGTTCCTGGAAATGTTCCAAAATGTAAAAAAATTTTGGTTTCAAATTTTTATGAGTTTTATATTTTATTTTGGGTTTATTTCATAAATGTTATGATTAAACCTCTATATTTAGCAAATACGATCAATTCAAACTAATTAAATACAAACAAAGTTAGTGGGGACTAATTTTGAGTTCTAAATCAGTTTAGATAATTAGTTTGAGCTTAAATACGATTTAAGTGTTGATTATTGATTTTTAATGGGTAAAAATCGATAAAATCCATAAAACCGAGCTAGAATGAGCATGATAAGTGTTAAGGGCGATTTTGGCATGATTTTTACAGCATTTTATTTATGTTGTTATTTTTGAATGAATGAATGTCATTTATTTAATTTTTAATGCAAGTTGTACCTAGTATGGCCTAGATTATTTTAATCGGTATTACCCGTAATGTAAGGGAATACCGATTCGGTTGTAATTTTATTTGCGATCTCGTATCGCCGTTTGTAATAATTTAATTTCATTTTTAGATCAAATGTATAATAGGAATTTTATTTGTATCTTTTTGTAATTAATTATTATAAAGACGGAGATTCCCGAAGTCGGTGTTCCAAAAGACGGTGCCATGAAGAGGCTAGGGGCCAAGGAGTTGGTTTCCGATTTTGTAATCTACTAGTTAATTAGATTAGCTAGGTGGCCATACTAGGATTTATTATTTGCTTGCTTTATTTTTCCGCTCATGCCAAAATCGCCAACATGCATTTTTATTTCTCGATTGTCAATTCAAAGTTATTCAAAATTCACCGACTTAGTTCGCTTATAGGGAATTAATAACAAAATTGACAAGACCTCTCACATAACTTAAAAAATTGAGATTTAGCCTTACCAATTGAAGCACCTATGAACCCCGTGTTCATTAGGGCTACCACGCTCGTGGGTCCCTTTTTACCTCGGGTAAGTAGGGTGATGCGATCACAAGCCAAAATTGGATTGGACTCAACGAGATAAGCGTTATCTTGGGACTAGGAGATGGATTTAGTTGAAATCCGTCAACCAAGAGTTCTAAGTGTAGAATTAGTCAAGTATTGACTTACCATTTTTAGATAAAGGTAGCATGCGATGACTATTTTTGTCTAAAGATGGGTCTTGGAATCACTTATGTAATTTCGTGAGGGGTCATTATATGAGTGACTTGTTAAAATTGTTTTACAAGTGAATTATATATAAGCAATGAATGTTTATTTTCCGTTGATATTTATTTTTATTCGCGCAATGACAATTATTTTTCTTCTATGAACTTGTAAATCCGTTCAATCGTGGAAAAGGTTTCCATTATTTTATACGATAGCATTTTGATTGCGATCTCCGTTTAAACCACCGTAGCTAAAGACAAAATGAATTTTATCTTTTGATCCTCATATTCACCATTGCAAATGTCTCTTATGAAGAGTAAATGAATAAGTCACACTTAGTCAAAAGCGTTTTGAATTTTTTGTGACGTCTTCTCATAACAATGGTACATCAAATTTTTGCTCTAAAGAAAATATTTGTATTTTGGTATGTCGTCATAATGCTCCTTAACGAGGCTTACCTCAAAAGAGGCCAAATCAGTTGGGACGACTAGGTTAATCGATTTATTTGAAATCATGAATAACCATCAACCGTGGACACTTCATGAAAGTTTTATCCTTTTAAAGGTAAAACCGTAAATGAAATGAAGAATAGTCTTCATTATAATTCTAATATACTTGTCTAAGTAGAGATTCATGAAAGTGAGTGGGAGCACTAAGAATGATGTTTATATTCTTAATTGTTAAGACGAGGTTCAAGAGTAGGTTGGCTCGACTTTGACACAAGGCAAGGGAAAAAGGCAAGACTATTTTGAATAGTAAAAGTCAAAACCCAAGCAAGGTGTCGAACCCAACTTTTGACGATTCTATTTTTCAGTGTAGGACACAAGAAAAGAATCTGCCCCAAGTTTTCTAAAGAGTTAGAAATTGGGTGTACTATTTTCACCCATAATATCTATATGATCGACATTTATTTTGCTAAATGCAATATTTTTGGGTATTAGATACCATTATGGTTTTCATCAATGTATTCAATGCATATAATAATGATTCGTGCGACGACTAACCATAATTAAATGTCGACCTACAAGGGAAATATAACTATTGTAGTTTTATTTCTATAGAGACATATAAAAGTTATAGTGTGATCAATCTAGTTTCGGATTTAGAGGTATACATTAATAAACGTTATTATGTACATGACCTCTAAATAAAGAATATAGTATCCACTTTAGTGTACGACACAAGTGTTTCACTTTTGTGAATAGAACAAGCGTTGTATCTTTTTATGCCTATACTTGGTCAATGGTTATCCCATACCAATCAAAGGTAATTATATTCTTGACCTAAACTAGTAATTACTTGTCATATAGATTGTAAAGGCTTAAATTGGTGACCCTAATCTAATCTTAATTCTGGATTGTGTAGCACATTAAGGGGCTAGTATTGAAAACTATGCCTAAACCATCTGATTTTGAATCTTATGGTGTGTGCGAATCTTGTATTCAAGGCAAGATGATTCGTGCCCTTTTGTTAAAAAGGAAATCGAACTAGTGAGTTATTGGCCCTATTACATAAGAATATGCGTGGACCAATAACAAACACAACCAGAGATGGTTATGACTATTTCACTTTATTTACCAACGATTTAAGTAGATATTACAATTGATTCTACTTAATGAGGTGCTATGAGAACTCTTTGAAAAGTTCAAAGAGCTTCAATGTGAAGTAGTTAATCACCAAGAGTATTAGACAAGGACTTACGACTAAATCGTAACTATAAATATCTAAGTATTGACTTTGATTTTCACCAAAAGTATGGTGAAATGGTTTCACAAGTTAACTTCTCTAACACACATTATTAGATAAGGTGTTGTTGAATAGAGAAACAGAACCTTATACGATATGGTTTTGTCTTTGTCAAGTCAAAATGAGCCATTTGACTAACCTTGGGATCTTAATATTTTTGTCTGCTATTTCTTTTCCCACAATATTAAAACACATTTAAAACAGTCTGATTTCATTCCATATACGATATGGGTAGGTATCGTACCTAATTTATAAGTTATTTGAATGAAACAAGTGCTCAATAATCCCACATTGACCACGAGAACAAAGCGTTTGTGACTCGTGCTGTCTTTCAATAAAAAAAATACGATTATTTCTTGATAAGACAGAGTGGGAGAAAATGTAATGTTTCAATAGCCACAAACTAAGCATATGGTCCGGAAAAAGTTTTCCTCATTGCTTGTTCAGTAGTTGTTTCTTCGGAACCTAGGAGGTCAGGTGGAATTTTATCGCTCCTTTATAGTGATGAATTCTAATATGCGACTTATAAAAGACTGTTTTTAGTCCCAACTTATTGATATGGCTTAGAGTCATACGATTCGTAATGGACTCCATGCATGATGGTCAGGTATCTGACCTGATAAATTTTACTTGAAGAAGTACGACCTCTTCAATGTAAATTGATTTTTAAAGATCGAAATTTGCATGGATAAACATTACAATGTTTTCAAAGATAAATGGGTACGCAAAGAGTTTTTGCACTAACCTTAATTCTTCGATCCATTCGAATATACTTAGCGATTACAACATATCATAATAGTATGATGTCAATTGGATCTCAAGGACCACCTTCTTGAATACGATTCTAGAAGAGGTAGTATATTTTATATTCACCTATGGGTTCGTAGATCCTAACTATCCTAAGTTAATTTACAAGCTTAAGAGGATGTCTTAAGTAAGCATTAAAGAGTTGGAATAAGTGTGTCAATCATGTTGTAAAATATTTCTCGATATCTCGAGGAATTATGTTTATACATGAAGTTTAGTGGGAGTAATGTGGTGTGCATCAGTCTTATATGTGGAGACATATTGATAATTTTAGATGATGGAAGATTTTTGGAGAAATAGAATACATCTCTTAGATATCTGGATTTATGGAGATAAATTTAAAAGGATATTAGCGTTGAGTCAAAATTCTTATATTGATAAGATCTTTGACTAGTTCAAGGAAGTTGAACACATGATAAATTGATTCCTTTTTTTGCTTCCGCTGCGGGATCAATTATATACGCTGTGATGTATACTCAATCCGACATTTCGCATGCTTTGAGTATGACGAATCAATTGCAATCAAATCCAAGTGAGAGTCACTTGATAGCCATAAAGAACATCCTTAGTACTTAAGAAGGACTAAAAGACATGTTCCATGTGTTTGGAGTTTAAAATTAGTTGCGTGTAAGGGTTACACAGACTTCAGTTTCCAAACTGATCAAAGTGATTTGAAATCACGAGCTGGCTGTGTTTTATAGAACATTTATCTGTTGGAAGAGTTCCAAGCAGAAAAGACTATTGGAAAGGTTTCAAGTAGGAGTGACATTTTAAAATATAAATGTCATGTATCCGCTGGAAGTGTTCCAGGAAATTTATCATTGCGGATTTCACAACAGAAATAGAGTACATTGCATCATATGATGATGCATATGAAAGTAGCTTGGATTCGACAGTATTGGAGGGACTAGAAGTAGTTCATATAGTTGTATATCCTATCCCTTTATACTGGTAAAACAGTGGGAGCTTCCTTTAGGACAAGAGTCCTAAGTTTAGATTCAAACCTAGACATGTACTCAGAAAGTTTTATGTAATATGAGATTACGTAGACAAAGAGAAATAGCAATCAGAACGATGGGAAAGATGCAAGTATTGCTAATCCATTAGCCATGCCTTTTGCAGGCTGAACATGATAGTCATGTCATTTCAATGGGGATTGAAATATATACCTGAATTGCTAGAGATTATAAGATATGAAATTATTGATAGCGTATCAATTTTTCCAAATATTTGATAATCACATTCATTGTTAGAGTTTCATTAAAAACTCCTTTATTTAGTTTGACTAAATTTTAATACTTTGTTTATCCGAATTGGTTGAAAGAAAAGTTGAACCCAATTCAAGTGAACAGGGTGAACTTAGTGTTTTGTCCCTAGTCACTCATTTGAGGTGACGTCTCGAAGTGACTAGATTGTAAGTCGATCGATGGTTGGTTCAGCACCATGGGGTCATGGAGATGACTGGTCCGTACTTACAGAGACAAGACTGTGGAGACAATCTGTCGGGCAGTGACTCATAATAGAGTCCCTTATCAAAATTGTTGAAGCCTGGTCGTGGCGGGTATTTCTATTTAGTTCCTATTAGTCGTTCCTTTAACTGGCGGACCATTTAAACCTTGAGTCGGTGGTAGTTCCGATTGACCTTTGGTTTTTTTGTCCTAGGCGTGCCGTGAAAGAGGCCGAAGGGACATCTTTGCTGGTCATGGTGATCTGCATCATACAGTTGTAAGATGGGTCAACAGGAATTGTCACCACGTTGGGGTTATTAACATGTTCGGGCCACTCAGGAGTAGAACTGGAAGGAAATGCATGGCCACGCTCGGAAGAGATCTCTGGTAGATTTTCCGGTCAGACAGTTACTCTCCCAGATCGAGAAAACCACTCTATTTATAATTTCAATTGCAAGTGCGACCTGTAAGACACCTTGCAATGAGTGGGAGGATGTGACCAAAAGAGACAAGAGAATCGGTAGCACACAACTTGTCGAGACAAGTGGGAGAAATTGTAGGAGGAGGAGTCCTTCGCAATAGTGTTGCTACATGCACAACTTGTATCGGACAAGTGGGAGATTGTTGGAGTAAGTGTCCTCCACAATAGTGCATTTATATAATAAATCTCATTTGGAATATACGTGGCATGATTAGTATAGTTTGATACTCCACGTCAGTTGATTAACGTAAATCGGTAACGCTTGGCTGACTAGAGTTTGACGTTATTGTCGTATGACGGCGGTGATCAACTGATCCCTTTCGGTCACACCTAAAGGATGAAATCCAAATAGTAACTAATTATTTGTATACGATACAGTTAATAAGTACATTACATATATTCGATATGACGATAAGTTAATTGTTAGAAATTGAGTTAAAGAACTCAAATTCGATTAGGTTTATTTTCAATTATGCGATAATTGACTAATAAATTTATATCTTATTTTAATACGATTAAATAAGATTTAACTTAGTAATTAATCGTTAAATTACTAAATTAGTTGAGGTTTTGAGATAGAGGTAATTAGTTAATTATATTTACAAAGAGTGGTAAAATAAATTAACTAAGCATTGTGGGACCCATTATATATTGATATAATGGTAAAATATTACTTAAAATGTTAAGTATATATTATTCATTTATTTGTATCATATAATTGTTATATGATCAAATTAACACTTAATTATACAAGATAATTAAGCATATGATTAATAAGTATTTGTGGGACAAATATCAAAAATCAAAATGGACCAAAATAAGGCTCACATGGCCGGTTGGTATGTAGTGGATAGTGATGATGGTTGCTCTTATTCATACTCACACGCAACATGTGCTTATGACATGAATAGTAAACCTAAAATCATTTTATTCACTACAACACATTACCACTTTGCATGACAATAAAATAAGGAAGAAAATCACCTCTTTTGGTGAGTAGTATGACCGGCCAAAGTGACTCAAATAGAGCACTTTGGTTGTTCATTACTTTACTTCTTGTTTTTCATTTGTTTTTGAAACATCTCTCTAAAATACTCAACTTCTCTCTAAACTCTCATATATACTAATATTCTCTACATATTACTAGTGTAGTAATACAATAATATTAGTAGTATTTATCTTACTTATTATCTAGTTAATAATAAGGTAAGATTATTTGGGTTTAATCTTGTGTGCAACAAGAAGGAGACCTTCTACTTTGGAGGTTATTTTTGGGGGATCATCCACTTAATTTCATGCTCAAGAACAATAAGAAGGAGTTCTTATTGTCCCCATATTGAACCGAAAAATCCCAACGTAAGGATGTTTTGGTCTCATCTTTTCTTTTATACTAAAAATAGTTGCATGCATGATAACTAGATCCTAAATCATTAACTTAATGTAATTTAATGAACTAATTAGAGGAGTCTAATTAAAGGTCTAGGACTTTCATGTGGTATCAAAGCTCAATTGTTACATGCATGTCGATTTTAAGCATTAAAATCGAGTTATACGATAACTTGGGTAAAATTGAAAATTTGTGTTAAAAATTGGTTTGCACGAAATTTTTGATTTTCATGCATACCTACTGACCTCAAAATGGTTTTGGTCAAATTTGGTGATTTTATGGATTAATTTGCTATTTATTTTGATTTATGTCCTTTAAATCATGTTAATATGCATGTTTTATGTTAAAAGTTAACTAAAAATAGTTGCATGTTGATTCTGGCTATGAAATTTTGATATGATCTCACATGCATGTTGTACATACTGTATGTAAAGTTTCGTGTCTTTTAAGTAACTTTTGCATGATGATTGATTTTTATAAGATAAAAGTCAATAAAGTGAGATTATTATGATCATAAAAATGAAAAGTCCTTTTCTGGTCTTGAAAATTTTTGGTACATTTTATAATCTTATTTATATCACCTTGGTAAAATTTTATAATTTGTTTCACTATTTTACTATATTTAATGGTTTTTATTTGATAAAACCGTTGAATATTAAGTTATTTGTTCATAAAATTTATTCAAAATTTTTGGGCAAATGTTTCTGGTTTTTAGAGTTCCTGGAAATTTTCCAAAATGTAAAAAATTTTTGGTTTCAAATTTTTATGATTTTTATATTTTATTTTGGGTTTACTTCATAAATGTTATGATTAAACCTTTATATTTAGCAAATACGATCAATTCGAACTAATTAAATACAAACAAAGTTAGTGGGGACTAATTTTGAGTTCTAAATCAGTTTAGATAATTAGTTTGAGCTTAAATACGATTTAAGTGTTGATTATTGATTTTTAATGGGTAAAAATCGATAAAATCCATAAAACCGAGCTAGAATGAGCATGATAAGTATCGAGGGCGATTTTGGCATGATTTTTACAGCATTTTATTTATGTTGTTATTTTTGAATGAATGAATGTCGTTTATTTAATTTTTTAATGCAAGTTGTACCTAGTATGGCCTAGATTATTTTAATCGGTATTACCCGTAATGTAAGGGAATACCGATTCGGTTGTAATTTTATTTGCGATCTCGGATCGCCGTTTGTAATAATTTAATTTCATTTTTAGATCAAATGTATAATAGGAATTTTATTTGTATCTTTTTGTAATTAATTATTATAAAGACGGAGATTCCCGAAGTCGGTGTTCCAAAAGACGGTGCCATGAAGAGGCTAGGGGCCAAGGAGTTGGTTTCCGATTTTTTAATCTACTAGTTAATTAGATTAGCTAGGTGGCCATACTAGGATTTATTATTTGCTTGCTTTATTTTTCCGCTCATGCCAAAATCGCCAACATGCATTTTTATTTCTCGATTGTCAATTCAAAGTTATTCAAAATTCACCGACTTAGTTCGCTTATAGGGAATTAATAACAAAATTGACAAGACCTCTCACATAACTTAAAAAATTGAGATTTAGCCTTACCCATTAGTAACACCTATGAACCCCGTGTTCATTAGGGCTACCACGCTCGTGGGTCCCTTTTTACCTCGGGTAAGTAGGGTGATGCGATCACAAGCCAAAATTGGATTGGACTCAACGAGATAAGCGTTATCTTGGGACTAGGAGATGGATTTAGTTGAAATCCGTCAACCAAGAGTTCTAAGTGTAGAATTAGTCAAGTATTGACTTACCATTTTTAGATAAAGGTAGCATGCGATAACTATTTTTTCTAAAGATGGGTCTTGGAATCACTTATGTAATTTCGTGAGGGGTCATTATATGAGTGACTTGTTAAAATTGTTTTACAAGTGAATTATATATAAGCAATGAATGTTTAATTTTCCGTTGATATTTATTTTTATTCGCGCAATGACAATTATTTTTCTTCTATGAACTTGTAAATCCGTTCCATCGTGGAAAAGGTTTCCATTATTT